>PVJL010004252.1:0-134889 GCA_004026885.1 Lyroderma lyra
GTGTGTGTCTGTGTGTGTGTGCGCATGCGCGCGCATGCCCAAACTCTTTTACCAGAAAGGAAATACATCACTGAGGCAGGTTAATGAAGTGGAGCATTTTCTTCCTGGAAAATAAACCTAAGTGGGTGTCCCCGCATCACTCACCGAAGTGATTCTCACTTATCACACGGAAGGGATAAATGTGATTTATCTCCTCTTTCAGATTTCATGAGAATCAAATGCAAACACTAGGTGACACATGAGGAGCATACGCTGTTGAGGGCTTTCCTACTACCCAAGCCCTGCACGTCACCTAAAAATCTTCCAGAGGTGTGACAAGAAAACATTCTAACTCAACTAAACGTGAAATTGTTAAGAGAAATCTTGCAAAAATAAGTGTCAAAATATCTGATTACCCTTAAAATATTATTTATGAGTTTACTTGGTTAAAAAACAAATGGCCTTTCTATGCATAGGGGGTAGCAAGATAACACTTAATCATGAGTGAGTCACTGTGTCAGAGTGATTGCACTAAGAAACCTTCAAGAACAGAAACTAGAGATCAGAGAATCACAAATCTGCAGGAGAAAAGGACAAATCACAAATCTGCAGGAGGCAGTGATGCTGGTTTACATCTGCTGTCGTCTTAAAACCAAAAGACAGGCTGAAATCGATTTACTACGCTATCAGACAGTTAAAAACAAAGGTGGGGTGCACAGTATGCACAGCATTGTGCTGTGCTCTGAACTCTATAAACGTGAGGACACAAAAGTACTAGGATTTTAAATATCCTCCGAGAAAGCAGCCTCCTCTGAGAGAGCATCCACATAATTAATGCTTCTTATTTCCTCCTATAATGCCCATTTAACAATCACAAGTTTGTCACACCAAGAATAATCATCCCACTTTATGTCTCCCGGACTCCATGCTGATCTCTCTGCTGCAGCTCAGGAAACCGCAAGGAGCAGAGCTCTCCAGCAGAGCTGGAAAATCAAGCACAGAGCCAGGAAGCACTGCAGCATGAAGCTCCGCGCCTCCTGGTTATCCTGAGTGCACGCCATAGGAGAGAGATGGAAAAGCACTGTGACACCCTCTAATCCAAGCTTGTCCAACCTGCGGCCCAACACCAATCCGTAAACATTCTTAAAACATCAGAAAAATGATGCACAGAACTTTTTTATTTTAGTTCATGAGCTATCGTTAGTGTGAGTGTATTTTACGTGTGGCCCAACATACTTCTTCCAGTGTGGCCCAGGGAAGCTAAAAGGTTGGATACCTGTGCTCTAATCCCAAATGTCTGGGAATAACATGCCATCTTTTGTTAAGTCCTAATCAGCTGGGCCTGTTCAGGAGTTCGCTGTCCTGGAAATTCCAAGCGTCCTCTTTCCTACTCCCCAGTGTTAGTCAAAGGACACAGGCATGTGATATGGCTGCGGTGAGTGCTAAAATCTGTGCTCGCAGCTGATTAAATGACCCACATGGAAATGTTACTCATGTTGCAAATGAATTAACTGGTTATAGACTTCCTCAGCCACGCAAGTAGATGTGCTGAAATCTACTTAAACAGTCTTGAAATGCTAGAACGCAGTCAAATTTAAAGAAGTTTATATATAAATAAGATGAGCATGGCCACAGAGTGCCTTATTTGGGGGACTGACATTTGTCACGTGAAAATCTGAAAAGATTTGGATGATACCAGAGGTGCCCAACTACCTTCTTCTGTCTAAACTTCATTGAAAAGGGTTCATCTAAAAAGGTATGAAACTGACTTGAATGCTTTCCTAAACAAACTTTTTGTTTCTCCCCTTCTCCTCCCTCAGAACATTCCAGAATGAGACACTTTACCCAACATATTAAAGTTTAAATCTTGATCTTTGTGCAGACGGCCTTAGCAACCTCATTTTCTCTGTAATGATATTCACACCACAGGCAAAAAAAAAAAAATCATACATGTATTTGTACAAATCAGAATTACAAACCTTTGCATGAATCATCCTCAATTGGCTGTTTGAAAGCAGTTATATCACTGAAAGTGCAAAGAAATAAAACCACTTTATCCTGTTCATTTCGAATTGGGGCAATTTTCACAAAGAACCACACAGGTGTCCCTGAAAGAAATATCAAAAGGTTGGTCAGTAATTTGCACTCTCATCTGAAGGGCTAGGAGAGCAAAGGCTTGGGAATGAATAGGTACAAATATTAATTCACTTTTTTAAAAGCTTCAATCCTTCAGGTGCCGAGGTTATTATACCATTAATTTCTCTTCTTGCTGGAATAAAAACTTCCACAGTGACTATTCAGCAGGGCTTTTCTTCTGTTCAAACATTTTTGTAAGTGCAGCTCTCTTAACCCTTGCCTAACAATTAGAAAGTGGGTTGCTGATGTATGGAAGTAACTAAGGTACAGAGACATACAGACTTACCTTTGACCACGCAGTGGACAAGTCAACAGTAGTGACTGCCAGCCACGGCCAGCACACTATGCAAACTCAAATTTCCATTGTGAAAGGTTCCCCATGTCAAAATACAGTGTGGGAATCCTCAATATGGCTCCCATGCTCAATCAACCATGGGCCAGAAACTATTTCTAAGTCTCCCCAAAATAAAAATCCAAAAGGTACAATGCAATAGCAGATGATAGCACATTAAGAAGGAAGAGAACCACCACAATGATTGTCCCAGCACAGGCTCCCCTGGAGAGGAAGGTTTCTGGGTGAGGGCTGTGATTACATTAGTGTCTTAGGGAGCTCAATACAAATGTGTTTCAATTTCTAACCTTTGTTCCTGAGCTAAAGTGGGGGATGAATGAGCTCTTCCAAAGCAGGACCCAACTCCCCAGAAGGACAAGGGGAGCAGGGCTCACCTGACTTCTCGGAAAGAGCACCCACTCAGGCACTGAGGGCCCAGGATCCGCACAGAGTCCGTCTCTGGCTTCCAAAAATTAATTAGGGAAAACGAACAAGTATTTTCCGTCTATTCAGGACATCAGCAAGACGGAACTATCAATTCTGTGATATAAAATTAAATGACACACAAAGCAACGACAAGTTCTTCCCTAGCTAGCTCTGGTATGCCAGTTCCTAAATGTTGGTGAGTATTAGAGAAGTTTCCTACGTCCCAAGCCCTGGGCTCAGCATATGATTTTATTTTAGGAGCTAGCAATCAAATAGCTCACTGACTCTTGGAGATGGAAATAGATCCCCAAGAGGTCACCTAGGTCCCTCTGCCTGCAATCACACCAACCTCTATCCTGTACAGCATGGACAGACAGACATCTCTGACTGACATTAGGATGAGTCCATCTAACTTAACAATAACTAGCTCACACATCTGGCTATGCCACTTATTCACAGGTGAGTATGAATAAACCTAAAGCATACAGTCGGAAGGGCAGCAAACAGATCAGATAGGAATGTGTTCTCCTTAAACCTTCTTTATCTATATTATTCATCCATGGTTAATTTTCATCTTCTGTCCATTTTACCTTTCCATCATTTTCAACTGTCTGTTTCTGTGTTCTCTTAGAAAATGAATAGATTATAATGTCACTAAGAAAAATTTGTTTTGAATGAAAAATCCACCATACAAAAATCACCAATGGCATTCCAAAATCAAGACTATGGCCTCTGAATTATCCACTGTTTCTGGAAGGTTTGTATTACTACTCCTCCCATTCCCCTCCTCAGAATCTGTGGGATTTTAAACCATTTTCAGTTAAGCAACAGAAAACTCAGAAGAAAGCTTCACACCTGCACACCCAGAGCTCTCAGGGGTAGCCTAGCTGGTAAGGCAAAAAGCACACAAATCAAAAAACCACTTCCTTTTGCCCTAAAGAAAACTGTAAGTGATTTTCTTTTAAGATGGTAAGCCAGAAAGCACTTCTAATGTATCCAAGTAGTAGTAAATCAGATAAAGGGAGCCCCACGCGCAGGCTGACCAGACATACTATTTTCAAGCGGACAGGACACAACAGTACTGCCCCATTTCAAATGGGACATCTGGTCAGCCTGGTCTCACTGGGCCAAACTCAAGGTGTCAGTAGGCTGACCATGTGAAATGGGACAGGACCGTCATTTTCTGTCCCATTTTAAAAGGGTATATCTGGTCAGCCTACCCACTCATGATGTGGGAGCCCCACTTGTGATGTCTAACATCCATAGCCCTGTCTCATTGCCCTCCCCTTCATAGCTGCCACCTGTGGTCCCTCCACTGTGCTGTATCAGCTAGGCCCAGTGCCTGTGACCATTCCAACCGGGATGGAGCCACTTAATCTTTATATTCCATTTATGACTACTGGGATTGATAACGTTAACCCAACTCTCCCAGGTCATAAAGCCATTTTATTAGTCCTATTAGGAGGTTTTTTTCATTTTACCACAGTTCAAGTTCATCATGAACTCTTCCATGTCAATAATCTAATCTGTTTAAAGCTGTGTGCTTCCCTCCACCAAACGTGTCCACTGCTTGCTTCCAGAAATGTTTCCCTAGTAAACACATGCTGCTCTGATGATCCCTTTTCAGTATCTAAATATGTATCGTCTACAAAAAAATTCCTATAGTCAGTATATAATTCAGTCTGATTCCAGGATTCATTTTAAGAAACTGTTGACCTAAAAGAGCTACTAGGAGGGCAGCTCCTTCCTGGCTGAGGATGCCCAGTGGAGGGGCAGTTCCAGGTCAGGCTCCTCCTCCTGGTCCCTCTGTGATTCTCAGCCCTTATGTAGCTCCTTTGCATCACGTAGCAATGAACCTGACAAACCTAGCTGTGGGATTGCTCACACCATCAGCCTGATAACAAAACAGCAAGGCTCAGTTGTATGAGAGAATCTGGGGCATCCATCAGTCTTCTGCCTACCCTGGGCCTCCTCCCAGGGACTCTCTGTAACCAAGCACAGAAGTGTTTGGACAACTTAAAAAGAAAGAACATATCTCAAGTGTTTAATGAAACTCTGAAGTTCCCTTCACCTGTTCTGAGGGAAGGGAACTAGTTTCAACCACAACGCGGGAAAGCTAGAAAAATCAATGCTTAAGCCTCAAAGTAATTAAAATTTGATTGAAGAGTTGAAAATACAAAACCTAACTAGAGAACGTTACATCATTTGTAGGTGCAAAGATTGAATTTGGTAAGCCAGACCTCCCCATTTAATATATAAATTCAACGCAATTTCAATCAGAATCTCAATTGTTCTTTGCGTGTTTGTTTTCCTCAGAGCCTGATGAATCAAAATTCAATTCAAATAGAAAAATAAAGGTAGAAAAATGACCCAAAAAAATTTCTTTTAATTTTTGTAAAGAAAAATAATGTCAGGGACTACCTACTACAGTAATTAAGAGCCACTAGCTCTTAAAACAAGCAACAATGAAAATCATTGTATCATTTATTGAATGCTTACAATGAGGCCAGGCCCACATAGGTAAGCAGTTACTACGCAAAAGCAGCGGAGAGAAACAAACCCACGAATGGGTGAGAATTCAGCACGCAAAGAAAACGGCATTTCAAATTAGAAGGGCAGAGCTGGATCCTTTCGCCAGCAGTACAGTGGCCCTGGCTGCTCCGCAGTTTTGCTTTCCTCAGTTTCAGTTACCTGCAGTTAACTGCAGTCTGAAAATGTTTCATGGAAAATTCATAAATTTTAATCTGCAGGCCGTTGTGAGTCGCACAATGAAATCTCACACTGTTCTTAAAAAGCTTCTGCACAGCAAAAGAAACCATCAACAAGGCAAAGAGACAGCCAACTGAATGGGAGAAAATATTTGCAAATAACACATCAGATAAGGGTCTAATATCTAAAATATATAAAGAACTAATAAGACTTAACAACAAAAAAAACAAACCACCCAATTACAAAGTGGGCAGAAGAACTAAACAGACACTTGTCCCACGAAGAAATACAAATGACCAGCAGACATATGAAAAAATGCTCATCCTCATTAGCTATCAGGGAAATGCAAATCAAAACCACAATGAGATACTCCCTCACACCTGTGAGAATGGCTATTATCAACAAGACAAGGAATAACAAGTGCTGGAGAGGATGTGGAGAAAAAGGAACTCTGGTACACTGCTGGTGGGAGTGCAAACTGGAACAACCACTACGGAAGATGGTGTGGAGGGTCCTCAGAAAATTGGGAATGGAGCTACCATATGACCCAGCCATCCCCCTTCTGGGGATCTACCCAAAAGACTTGAAAACCTTAGTCCGCAAAGACTTATGTACCCCAATGTTCATCGCAGCGCTGTGCACGGTGGCCAAAACATGGAAACAACCAAAGTGCCCTGCGACAGATGACTGGATAAAGAAGCTGTGGTACATACACACAATGGAATATTACTCAGCTATAAGAAAAGATGAAATACTGCCATTTGCAACAAAATGGATGGACCTGGAGAACATCATGCTTAGTGAAATAAGCCAGACAGAAAAAGCAAAGAACTGTATGACTTCACTCATATGCGGAATATAAAACTGAAAGCAACAAAGAAAAAATAAATGAACAAACAAACAAATAACCCACTGACACAATCAATAGTTTAATGTTTATTTGGGGACGAGTGGGTCAGGGAAGGGAGAAAGGGGAGGGGGAGGGAGAGGAGGGGGAAAGCTAAATATAAGGTGATGGAAAGAGAAGTCACATTAGGTGGTGAACTTATTACACAACAAGTAGACAATGCACTGTAGAATTGTATGCCTGAAACCTATGTCATCCTTGCTAACAGATGTCACCCCAATAAGTCTAACAATAAAAATAAATTTAAAAAAATAATAGTGAAAAAAAAAGAAATCTCACACTGTTCTGAGGAGGGTGATGAAATCTCACAAGGTCCTGCCCAAGATGTGACTCATCCCTCTGTCCTGCGTCTCTGCGCTGCATAGGCTCCCCTGGCCGGGCTAGTCACCGTGATCAAACTGACTGTGAGGGTGTCACAGTGCTTGTATTCAAGCATATCCCTGATTTTACTTAGTAAAGGCCCCAGAGTACAAGAGTAGTGGTGCTGGCAATTCAGATATGCCACAGAGAAGCCATAAAGTAATTCCTTTAAGAGAAAAGATGTGTGTATAGGAAAAAACACGGTGTATATAGGGTTTGGTACTATCTGAGGTTTCAGGCATCCACTCAGGGTCCTGGCTGCTATAGCGAGAGAACTGTATAAGTAAGCATTATGGAAAGTAAATTAAGTTAGACCTCTACATCACATAATACACATATAAAAATCAATTCCAAATGGATTAATGTTCTAAATAGTCTACACAGCTATAAAAGTATTATCTGGGTAAGGACAAGAGCTTCCTAAGCATTATACAAAGGTCAGAACCATAAAGGAAAACATCGACATAAAATTTTTTACTTCTACATGGTGTTTTAAAAAGAGTCGCTAAAAGGAAAAATACTTTTCATTATGTGTGTAATTTAGGGTCAATATCCCTTAGAGCTCCGAACACTGAATAAGTAAGAGACAATCCATTAGGAAACTAGGCAACATAGGATGGTTTTCCTATTAGATTTGTCTCCAAAACTAGACTGTAACCTCCTCAAAGGGAGACTCATTTCCTTATGTCTGGATCTCTCTGGCTCCAACCCAGACGCCTACGGTAGGTAATCAATAAGTACTTGGCCGACAGCTCCTCCCTGCTGGTTTGGCGAACGCTCTAAGATGCCTTGCCCGGGGCTTCTGATCCAGAACCCCAGACACATGGAGTCAGTCGCATGCTAAGGACTGCTACCCAGGGGACGTCGTGTTTCCAAGCGGGGCGAATACTTCTTGATTATCTTGTTTGAAAAATGGGAAAAACTAATTGACGAACACAAGAGCGACCCCCTAAATATTTACTGAATGAGTTCATTAATGCTGACTGTCATTGAGGTTAAGAGAATTATCTAGCATACTGAGAACGCGTTAAATAACAATACAAAACATACGGCACTGCTGAAATGCCCGGGTTTATTGGTCAGAGTGGCCAAGAGATAGAAAGAAGCCTTTCAAATAACCCATCCTTGAAGATATGTAATAACATTCCACACATTCATCCCAAAACACACCTTGAAGTCTTCTGCTAATTACTCCCAACTCCCCAAAAGGCAGGAGAAACCTTAATGCTTATCAATAGAAGATCCTTTCTAGCAAACTGTGCTTACAAATGCTAAATAGTGGGAGAGGGGAGGAAGAATTAAAAGAATTTATTAAGAGCTTATAAAACAATCAGTAACAAAATCCCTGGAATTAAATGGAATAGATGGCCAAAGAATCTGAACAACAAACATAAAAAGGGTAATGTTAAATGAGTAGTAAATAGGAAAAATACTTCAGCTTCACTAACATTAAAAATACTCATTAAGCAAAAAAGAAAAATTAATTTGATCATTTAAAAGTTACACTGTTTGATGCTGGTGCAGTACAATGAGTCAGATGCTCACAATTTTACAGTGAACTTGGAAATGGGTTCAATTCCCAGAACGCTATTTGGCAAAATGTCTCGGGAACCTCAGTTCACATTCTACAACACAGTAATTCTCAACTTCACAATGTCAACAAAATATCTTTACACAAAGATAGTCACCTTAACATTGCACTTAAGAAAGCAACTTCAGAGCCTCGTCAATATGCAGCAATAGAGGAGGTGTTCATAAAGTCCTTTCTAAATTGTGTTTATGGGGAATTTTAACGAAGGGGATAATTTTGTGATAAAAGATTACATAATTGTATGATTTCAAATTGCATACATGTCAAAACCTCAATTGCGTAACGTGTGCACAGACAAAAACTCAAAGGAAACACACCAAAAAGTTAAGCATATGGGGGTATTCCCGAGTCTTAGAGCTTTGGGGGTGACTCATTTTCTGCTTTATACCTCCGTGTATTCCCCATAGTAAAAAGGCATTAATTTAAAAATGAGAGGGAAAGATCCACATTCTTTTCGATGGTGACATTTCACATTAAACCTCATGGGGGGAGCTTTCCCCGATGGGAGTCCATACTGCTGTGCAATGAGGACAGTTTCAGCCTAATGACACAGAGAGTGTGAGGAGAAGCCAACGGTCTCCTCCTTCCTCTCCTCGCAGCCATTTTTGTCCAGTCTGGTCCCCGGGGGCCACCGCAGGTCACCTCTGCCTAACCAACGCTGGCGGCGCGCTCCTCCAGGCCGCCTGGGTTCTTGCTGTTTCCCTTTGGGCCAGACGAGGAGTTCCTGGGCGCTGCGGAGAGCCGGTCCCCGGTCACCATGGACAAAGTCCCCCAGTCAGCCCCCTCCCATCCCCTGTTGCACCCCAACATCCCACCGGGTCCACTGCCTCTTCCCGGCAGCAGGCCACACTCCTCTCGCCACGGGGCAATCCCTAACGAGCCTATGTGCACGTCCTCCTGGAATCGCCTTTGTAAAGGGCGGCAGGGTCCGAGGGTGTGCCGAACCCCCCCACACGCCTTCCCACCACTGCTGCCCCTGGGGCAAATTCTAAACACTGCAGCGGGGCGGTGGCGCTGGCCCGTCCGAGCCCGCAGCCTCGTCCTTACCCCTCGTTTACTTACACTTGCAAAGCCGCCGGGAGTTTGGGGTGGAGCCCGTCCTAAGTGTCCAGCACTGTGCGGGAGCAGGGGGTCGGGGTGAAGAGGGACACACCCTGCAGGCGTGGCGGCCGGGCTTCACTCCAGCTGCTTTCTGTCCCCGGCGACTCAGCCAGGAATGCGGGACCAGCAGCGTGGCCATCACCTGGGGACACAATCTCCGACCCTGCCCCAGACCTGCTGAACAGATTCAATTCGCAGGCGACTCCCCAGGCGCGTCAAAGTCTGAGAGACTCTGCGTCACCTGAAACATCAGCGCCCGCTCTCTCCGGCCGCCCCCCACCTGCATTTCATCAGCCTGGGGTACTCTGCCCAGCTCCCCTCTACCCTCCACTTCCTGTCTTCCCCAGACCTCAGAAGCCAGGGATAAGTAACACCCCTATCATGGCTCTGTCCTGCGGGTGCTGCCCCCAGCCCTGCAAACGCTGTAAGAGTGGATGGAGGCCCCGTGTCCATCTTTCCACAACCGCCCTCGCTGGCAGCAAGCCCAGCGTCCGACACAGTTGGCCATTAAGAATTTGGTGTAACGGCTGCAGCAACATTTTCAAGCTTCTATTCCCCAGGGGAGGGTGGGGTACGGAGCTCAGGGCGGCGAGGCTCTCAGGAAGAAACCGACACCCCGTGCATCAGTTTCATGCTTCCCGTTTTCTGTCCAGGCTAGGCCTTCTACGGAGCCCCTGCCAGCCCACTGGACAGCCCTGTGTACATGAGGAGGACATGCTCCGCCCACCGCCCAGGTGCAATTCTAGGCCAGGGGCACGAAAACCTCAGCAAGCAAACGCCAGCTGCTTCCCAGGTGCCTGCTACACGGGGTAGCACCTGCTCCACCATGCGCGATGGCCCTGCCTTGCACCCACAGTCATACTGCCCTAGTCGAGGAAGAAAGATGCTGACTCTTTGTGGAGCATCAGTTGAACAAACGGGCTTACCCGCAGCCTAAGTAAGGCCACGTCTACCTAAAGTGCACAGTCTCAAATACCAGGATCACCGTCAGTGCGACGAGATCCAACAGGGGGCCTTCAGGCGTGGAGGCAGCTGAGGGGCAAGCAGATTCTCCTCTCCCATCCCACATTCATTCTGGGGCACATGCTCACTGAAGGGAATGGCACGTAGATCACTCACTCACTTTAATTTACATTTCCCTGTCTCCCTTTTGTGCCAAGCACGTATCATTGAGTTTGGACACGGTGAACGCATAGTCTAATGAAGCCTGAAACCTCCGATGCAAAATATAAACACAAAGCTTCAATCTGGTGCTACACCTGCCCAATTAGTATTCTGTGCTGTGGGGGAGTCCACACCGTTCAGTGCACAAAGCTGCCAGTGTGGAAAAGCTTTAACTTATGCCAGTAGCTCAGGTGCAGGTGAGGAGATGGCTCACCTGCAGGTGTGCTACTGCTTGGAGCCGTCGCGAGGTGTTGAGCTGTGTTTCCCATAGTGGAAGGACTGGCATAGAGCCATTTCAGTCTTCCAGCTCATTCCTCTGGGGCCAAATAGCAGGGTAGGAGCTGGACCCACAGGCTGAAGCAGTGAGCTGGAGGGAGACGACATGGGTAGCATGAAAGCTACAGGATGCCCCCTCTCGGTTCTGTGGATGCCCAGGGCCAAACTCCCAGGCCAGCACCAGCACAGGCCACCACCAGGCAAACAGTCCCCTTAGTTGCCTGCTCCAACATACCAGGCTGAAAAAAGAGTCCCAGCTCCTTCCAGATAAAAGCAGCCTGTGCCCTTTGCTTCCCAGAGCAAAGATTAGCCTTCTGAACGCCACCAAAATAAACACACCATCTGGACCACTCTGTAAAGGTTCTATTGAACCTATGACCTACCATTCAGTCCTTCATAGAAAGAACAGGATTCTTTATAAACAAAATAGCATTTACAAACCAAACCAAAAACAAAGCACTGTTCTATACCCCCACAGCCCTGCTGCAGCCATATGTTCCACTGTCCCTACTTCTAATTATCGCCATTCTCCTAAGAGAAAAGCCAGTTTTATACTCATGTGTGGCTTCTGAGCTAAAACCCCCTTAACATTCTTTGTGGAAGTAATTGCAGCCCCAACAAATACAAATTAACAACGCACTATGATGGTTAATGCTGTCTCCAACGAAAACCTGGGGTCGCTAGGAGAACAACATTTTTTCAGAAATTCTTCATTGGGTACCTACTGGTGTTACCTGCTGTGCTAGGTGCTGTTGAGGATGGGTACAAGGATGAACTGGACAAAGTTGTGTCCCATCTCTTCCTTTGCCCACAAGAAGGTACAAAGTCTACACGTGCCTTAGGCCAGCAACTCACCGTGAGTAAACCAACACTAGAACACGAATTCTTGGCAGGAAAAAATCAAGAAGTTTTGGTTGGCTAGTGACAAGTTCAAATGTCCCTCAGAGGAACAACTGAACTCATCAATCCACACCATTTATCCTAACTCACACAATGGCTTCAAGGGACAACATTTAGCTAAAGGGAGAGAAGAAAACTCAGGACAGCGAAGGGGGAGACAGTTTGCCGAGCACACTGAGATACGGTTCGGGGTGGTCTGAATACTCACTGTTCTTCTTGTACATCAAAATCTCAAAGGAATTCATCTCATAGTTCTCAAATGTTTGTCGCACCTTTTCAACTGTGTCTTTGTCAGTCAGCTCCCCATACATAAAACTGCAAATCAACCAGAGAGCTCGAGTTAGGTGAACAAGTACGTATTATTCTACCAGCAAATGTTAAATATTTGTTCTATACATAGCTCTGCGCTGTGTGGCATGAACACACACACACACACACACACACACACACACACACACACACACACACGAAAACATTCCATCAAAAAGTATAGCTACTAAGTCAACTGTGATCACGACGCCACCACTACCTCCTGCCCCTAATGAAGAGTCTGATAATAGCGACAAAGTAGAAAAGAGTAGATCAGAACACAGTGTGACTCACACGTAAGGACTTACAGGACACAGAATAGTCACAGCGCACGGTCTGAGTAGGCACAGACGGCTTCCCAGAGGTAAGGACAAGCGAGATCTAAAGAGCAGGTGAGACTTAACAGAGAAAAGGAAGGGAAAGAACATTCCAGGCAAAAGATGGGCACGCGCCAAGGCACAGAGGTGAGAGTGAGATTCATTCTGGAACTGGGACATTGTTTGGTGCAGGATGACTGACAACGAGGGAAGGGGTTGCAGCAGGGAACCGAGAGAGGTCAGCGCAGAGGAGATCGGGGCCTCGGGAGCCCTGTGAGATAATGGAAACTTTATCCTAAAAGAGCTCTTAGGAAAGACGCAGAGTAAATTCGGACCACAAAATAAGCAAAAGAGTAGAAAAAAGAAATCACAGAAATCCACCAAGGAAAGGGGTATGACCGGGTGCTCTAAACTATTCAGCCACTGTCTGTATGGCTCTTTCCTACTCTCCCCCAGCCCCAACGAAGAAAAAAAAAAGGCATTGGGTTAAAAATATTGAGATCCTAAAATCCTACAAATTCTTAACTAGTACATCTCCCGACTGCACGTGTTTGGAGAAAAGTAAGTTCAGGGTGTAAATCAGGAGCATTAAAAAGAGAAGGAAAAAGTTTGAGAAAACCTCAGGAGAGGTGAAGTTCCCGGGTACCAGTACTGATCTCGACAGAGGCAAGGAAACTGGCTGGACCCCCACACTGAAAAGGGTCTGAAAACCGAGGTTTGTTCTTCTGGAATCAGGACACACCAGTAGGAGGCAGGGCACCACGGCACAGGACGCTCACGAAACGCAGCAGGAGGAAAGCCATCTCTCCGTGGGGCTGCAAAGCCAGTAGTCCTCGGACAGAGGCTCCCCCTGGACCCCGTGAGCATCTCCCCTGCCCACCCCAGGCCTTCACCTTCAGTCAGGAGACAACAGGGAGGAAGGCCAGCAACGCTCAGACCTCAGGTCTTCGCTGATGTAGAAGCAGAGGCCTGGGCTCCTGCACGGCAAATACTCTCCCTTCTAAAACGGAGCCTGCCCAATGGATCACAGAATCAGAGCAATCTCAGGGCTCCAAGGAACGTCAGGGATTACCAAGTGCCATTCCCGAAGCACCAGGCCAAGTCCGTGCTTCACTCGATACTGGAACAGCCTGCGGCTTACTGCGGGCTTCCCATTCCTAGCACGGTAAAGGGCTGACCAGAAAACAACCTTCCTGTCCTGTCTCAAATGGGACATCCCTCGGGTCAGCCTACCGACACCTTGAATTTAGCCCGGTGACGCTAGGCTGACCAGACGTCCTGTTTGAAACTGGACAGTGCTATTGTTTTCTGTCCTATTTAAAAAAGGATGTCTGGCCAGCCTCCCTGTAAGAAAAGTGCCCTAGCTGTTGACTCCATGAATTCTCTGTCACTTGTGTCGTGTCCCTACCCAGCCCGCTGACAGGTGTTATGGTCTGTGGTTCCCCTGCCCTGTCTCATGTAGCCCTCCGCCACTGGGCTACGCTTTTCAACTACCAACCAGGAAAAGAGAAAACGAAGCGTGTGGCATTGTCTTTTAAAAGAAGGATCTAGATCAAGACTAAATCAGCCCTGCCTGAGAGCGAGAGGATTTCCCCTAGGAGGCGAAAACTGAAGCTCCATCACCAGTATTTAGCTTGTGGCTCAGAGGCCTTTGTAGAGCTTCTTCCCAACTTTCGCTGAGTGACGGTGCTAGACGAGTGACCTCCACCTAAGTGACGGGGTGGCGCATATGCCAGCGATTTCCTTCCCAAGGTTAAACAAACGGCCGTACAACGGAGCCTTCGGATGAATGAAGCACCAGAATGGCACTCAGCTTTCACCTGTCTCGTGTACTTTTTCAAGCTCCTGTTTACCGAGAGGGGTTAAGTGTCCTTTTCCTGGACATCAGATTGCAGATGCCTGCCATGCAAGAATTAAGCAAAGGAGGCTGCTGAGCTCTGAACGTAACTGGCACCAGGTAACGTTTACTTCATTTCTAGAGAAGAGATAACTTCGGGAATGACACACGTTTCTGTACATAAAAGAAAGGTCGGCTCAATTAGCGGATTTAACTGATTTTCTTACTGTATCTGAGTATAGCCAGTAAGAAGCAGGAAAGGTAAGCAAAGGAGGCTCGGGTCACACTAAAAGGAAAGCTAACTCTCCCGACTTGGTCTGAAGGTGTATGTGCGTTTGTGGGTGGAAACGCAGAGGTAGAGTCTTAAGAAGAGAAAGAGCATACCAAGGATCCGAGAGAATTCTGTTCCGTCACTTAGGCGTCATCATTTCTAGACCTGTTAGCAGTGGGCGGGGGATTGGGGGGAGAGTCTATTTCCCAGTCCCCAAATCTCAGGTCCCAAACCTTTTTGAAAACGTTTCATACTTTTCACCAAACCAGTTACTTGGCTGACTTAATCCCATGAACATGCAACTTCTGAACACCAAAGGGGATGCCCGGGGCAGATCGGTCTCACTCTTCCGAGGTGAGTTTACATGTTGATTTGGGAGAGCTGGAAAAATGATTCTGCCTCATGCAAACCCACGGAAGACAGAGGACTCTGAAGAAGGAGTGGTGTGAGAGGAGGCAAAGGCAGTGCTGAGCCCAGACCCTGCCCACGGCACTGCAGGCAAGGCACACTGTGCCACCCAGCACCTTGAAAATGCTTGAAAGGAGCTGCTAGGTCAGTCACCCTGTCAGAGGCACAAGCCACACTGCTGTCCCCATGTGCCTCCGCCTTTGAGTTAGGGATCAGAGAGCGATGCATCGAGAATTAGAAGGCAACAAAATACCAGTTCTCTTCTGTTTTTCTAATGAAAAACCCTGTGAATGAGGTCCTGGTCTCCAACACTACAGTTATTCTTCTAAGAAAACAGTCATAAATCTTAAAGTGAATGGAATCATCTGAAATTTTATTTCATTTTATTCTAACTCTTCTAACGTTCATGTTCGATTTTATCTAAAGCCCCACAGACGCCCGAGTTTCCCCGAGTTCTAGGTTTCCCCCCATCACACAGCAAGCTTGTCAGTTGTGGGAAGCACATTTGCCCAGCACAGCACGTGAACTGGAGATGTTATAGCCACACGTGCCCGCAAATAAACAGTGAACAAGAGGGAGGCACTTCCCACAGGGAGTATAAGCCATTTTCTTTGTCCAAAAGACATCATGAGAGATGGTCCCACGGAACAGCCCCACCCGTGTTAAATACCTGCAGGTACTGCTTTTTTGCATCACTTCCGCCCTGTGATAGCCAGACAGCTTGCAAAATCCATCATTGCTGTACACGATGGGCCAGTCCACTATCTGGGCATTCCCCAACACAAAATTAGTATCTGTTAAAAAAAAAAAAAAAGAAGGAGAAGAGAGAAGTGAGGCAAGACATTAATTGAGACTCAATGAGGACATAAACAATGTCAACTAAACCAGGTAATTTTGCTCCCCTCCGTAGTAGCTTCTTGAACAGGAAAATGGCCCTTCAGGGAATACAAAAGAACAGTGCGTTAGAGTCAATATTTCGACTGCAATTGCTAAGGTAACTGGACCTCAAGAAGAAGTGAGCCAAGGAAGCATGCTTAACCAACCAACCAATGAATCCTGTAGAAATCCCGTGATCCCCATGAGATGTATTCCAGTCCGCATTTCCCATCTCGGTGAAAGCTGTCCCGGTAATAGGGAGCCAGCGAGAACCCAGAGTGCTTTCTTCTGGGCTCCATCCAGTACCTTGGGCTTGTTGGTCTCTCAGCCAGAAGCTTGCAAATTGGCCTTGTTGACCCTGATTAGCATCTGCCCGTCCGAGGAGGAGAAGGCCATCGTAGAGGGGCAGCGGAAGGGGAACATAGGATTGCCTCTGGAAACACACACCACAGACAGCACCCCACGTGGGGAGGAAGTGACCACCCTCCTCACCCCAGAGCACCGGCCCACCCTTCACATTGCCGCAGGGATCGAGGAGGCCAGGTGAGTCTGGCTGCTCAGTGTGTTCCCCCTGCTCCCCCGGTGCTGATGATCAAAGGTCTTCGACACTTTCTGTGCTCAGGAAATCACCCTTTTCTTTTCAAGACCTTAAATTAAGCAAATATTAATAACAGAAATTAAAGGTAATTATTATTTTAGCTTGGCTGCCTCCTCGCACAAAATAGTCATCCATTCCCAAAAAGAAAGAAGGAAAGAAGGGGAGAGAGAGGAAGGACGGAGGGAGGAGAGAGGGGAGAAGGAGGGAAGAGGGAGAGAGGGCAGGATAGCAGGCACATACCCTTCTTTTGTTGTAGACTGTATGGGGTTTTGTTTATAGATATATACTACTCAGAGTGAAATAATGGTGACGTGTAATGTCCTCATTTAATTGGGTGGTTAATCTTGTTCTAGAATAGCATCTGCAATGTAGTCACAATATGGGTAACCATCCCTTCATCGATGTGGGGAGGAAGAGAGGAGGGAGAGGTAGAAGGAATAACTATATCCAGGGACCTATCCTTCAGAATGCTTTGACCCATTTAAAAGGAACATAAAACACAATTGTCATGAAGTTAATCTGTAAACATGCTAATTTCATAAACAGACTTTTAACTGAAATCTACAACCTGTTCTTCACTCCGTCTCTCCCATATATTCCTAAGTAAAAGCACACCTCGGAAATATTGTGGGTTCAGTTCCAGACCACTGCAATAAAGTGAATATTGCAATGAAAGAAGTCACACATTTCTAGTTTCCCATAGCATATAAAAGTTATGTTTATACTGTAATGTAAGTCTATTAAGTATGCAGTAGCATTATATCTAAAAAAACAAACAATGTACACACATTAATTAAGAGATATTTTATTTCTAAAAAATGCTACCATCATCTGCTCCTTCAGCAAATCATAATCTTTCTGCTTGTGGATGGTCTTGCCTCAAGTTTGGGTGATAGTTGATGAAGATTGGGGTGGCCGTGGCAATTTTTAAAAATAACACAATAATGAAATTTTCCGTACCAACTGAGACTCTTCTTTTCATGAACGATTTCTCTGTAGCATGAGATGCTGTTTGATAGCATTGTACCCATAGTGGAGCTTCTTTCAAACTAGGTCAGTCCTCTCAAACCGTGCTGCTGCTTTATCCACTACATTTACACACTATTCTAAATCCTTTGTTGTCATTTCAACAGTCTTCGCAGCATCTTCACCAGGGGTAGATTCCACCTCAAGGAACCACTTTCTTTGCTCGTCCTTAAAAAGCAATTCCTCATCCATTCAAATTTTATCCTGAGAGTGCAGCTCTTCAGCCACATCTTTAGGCTCCACTTCTAATTCTAGTTCCCTTGCTATTGACACTTCCATCACATCTGCTGTTACTTCCTCCACTGAAGTCTTGAACCCTCAAAGTCATCCATGAGGGTTGGAATCAACTTGTTCCAAATTCCTGTTCATGTTGATATTTTCACCTCTTCCCACGAATCACAAATGTTCTCAATGACATCCAGAATGGTGAATCTTTTCCAGGGGTTTTCAATTCACTTTGTCCAGATCCAGTAGAGAATCACTATCTCTGGCAGCTATCGCCTTACAAAATGTTATTTCTTAAATCATAAGACTTGAAAGTCAAAATTACTTCTTGATCCATAGGCTATAGAATGGATGTTGTGTTCACAGGCATGAAAACAACATTAATCTTGTACACTTGCATCGGAGTTCCTGGGTGACCAGGTGCACTGTCAATGGGCAGTAATAAGAGGGAAGCCCAGAAAGTATCCAGCCACGTAACCATTCTCATTATATTGACAATGGCTGAATTTTTTCTGGAAGCCATTGTATTTTGAAAGAAATCTTTCTTTCAGAGCAGTAGGTCTCAACAGTGGACTTAAAATATTCAGTAAACCATACTGTAAACAGATGTGCTGTCATACAGGCTTTGTTGTTCCATCTATGGAGTACAGGCAGAGTAGATTCAGCATTATTCTTAAGGGCCCTAGGATTTTCAGAATGGTAAATAAGCATTGGCTTCAACTTACAATCACCAGTTGCATTAGCCCCTAATGAGAGAGTCAGCCTGTCCTTTGAAGCTCTGAAGCCAGGCACTGATTTCTTTTCTCTAGTTAGAAAAATCCTAGATGGCACCCTTTTTCAATATAAGGCTGTTCTGTCTACACTGAAAATCTGTTGTTTAGTGCAGTCACCCTCATTAATTATCTTAGCTGGACTTTCTAGATAACTGACTGCAGTTTTTACACCAGCACTTGCTGCTTGACCTAGCACTTTGTTTACATGGTGGAGATGGCTTCTTCTCTTGAACCTCATGAATCACCCTCTACTAGCTTCAAACTTTTCTTCTACAGCTTCCTCACCTCTCTCAGCCTGCAAAGAATTATAGAGAGTTAGCACCTTGCTCTGGCTTAGGCTTTGGCTTAAGGGATGTTGTGGTCAGTTTGATTTTCTATCCAGACCACTAAAACTCTCCATATCAGCAATAAGGCTGTTTTGCTTTCTTATCATTTATGTATTCACCAGAGTATCACTTTTAATTTCCTTAAAGAACTTCTCCTTTGCATTTACAGCTAAGTGTTTGACCCAAGAAGCCATCTTTCTGCCTATCTTGGCTTTGAACATGCCTTCCTCACTAGCTTTTGATTCAAAGTGAGTAACATGTGATTCTTCTTTTCATCTGAACACTTAGAGACCATTGTGGGATTATTAATTGGCCTTATTTTAATATTGTTGTGTCTCAGGGAACAGGGAGGCCCTAGGATGAGGGGGAAGCAAATAGTTGGGGAAGGAGTCAGAACGCACACAACATTTACTGATTAAGTTTGCCATCTTACATGGGTACAGCTCATGGCACCCCAAAACAATTACAATAGCAACATCAAAGATCCAAATATAATAATAATGGAAAAGTTTTAACTATTGCGAGAATTGCCAAAATGTGACATAGAGACATAAAGTGAGCAAATGCTGTTGAAAAAACTGACACCATAGACTTGCTTAAAGCAGAATTGCTACAAGCATTCAATTTGTAAAAAACAAAACAAAACAAAACAAAATAAAGCAAACCAACAAAAACAACCCCACAATATCTGCAAAGCCCAATAAAGTGAAGTGCAATAAAACTAGTCTGTACATGCCTATACTTTTTGAGTGCCCACTAGCTACCAAGCATAGCACAAGACAATAGTCAACTTATGAGACATGGTCCACGCACTCCCAGAACTCATCAAGACAAATAGACATTTGCTCAAGAAATACATAAGAAAATTATTAACTCTGAGGGAGGTAAAGGGCTATGATTCAGAGGGGTCACACTTGAACTTGCTCTAGGCTAGAAGGATGAGAAAGATTCATTGAAACATTTTGAATGCCTAAGATATAACTACTGGAAACTAAAACATGATACCTACCATTGGTGAACCCAAGAGGCTGCAGGAGGAAGGGAACATTCTAAGCAGAGGACCCAACATGAGCAAAGGTCTGGCAGCATGTAATGCACGGAAGACTGGTGTAGACACAGAAAGGGCAGTCTGAAAGGAAATGAGTCTGAAGACCAGACAGGGAAGGGTCTTCAAGCTCAAGATCTTTGACTTTGTTCTGGAGACAGAATAACCCTTCGTATTGGTCTTCTGTTCTTGAATAAACTCACAGTTCTTGAATTGAGCAACTAAGCCTTTAAAAAAGTATAAATTCACTAAATTAGTCCTAAATGTACATGATATCTAGTCAGTTTAACTATTTCTCTTGGCTCCTGAAACAGCAGTTAATTTCCCTCAGAAGACCTAGACTTTTCCCCTAGACGGGGAAAACTGAGTGAACTTTTTCATGGCTAATGCCCCACTCAGATTATGTGCTAAGAGGGAAGAACAGACAGTTATAGATAGGTTTGACTACATATATTTTCTTTCCTATCCTATGGCTCACTAAAATAAAAGTAAATGAGTTAGAAAGATAAAAATCCACAAAAAAATAAATAAATAAATCAAGAATAGAGTAGGGAATCAACAGAAAAAAAATGAATATGGCAGAAGTAGAAAAAAAATAGGAAACAAAGAAGAACTTTTTTAAAATCCCTAATTAGCATCCTCAGAGATTTTTAAGAGATATTGCATCCATAAATAAATAAATAGGATACTATGAGGGGGCAGGGGGACCCATAAGAGAAAAAAACAAGAACTCCTGCAAATTGAAAACGAATAAGAATTAAAAATTCACCATAAATGAAGTCTCACAGGCTGTAGTACAGAAAGAGAAAGAGACAAGAAACATAAGAAAAAACTAAGACACAGAGGATCAAGCCAAGAGGAGGAACAATATGTCCCCTAATAGGGACAACAGGAAGAATAACATGAGAAAAGGCCAGAAGACTTGGTAAAATATGAAAATGACCAAATGCAAGGGTGAAATAATGATAAGCTTAGAGAGAGAAGAGAGAGCTATCATGAGATGGTGTCAAGAGCTGATATCATAAAAAAAAGGATACTAATATTTTACTTAAAGTTGCAAAAATCACTAATAGAGGAGCAATCTAATCTCAGGAGAAGCGGGTAGAAAGTAGATAAAGTGAACAAAGAACTTGGCTAAATTAACAGAAGCCACCAGCTAACATCTAGAATTGATAAATCTAGAAATAGTTGTGATGCATGTTATTTAGAGACATGGCAGAAATTATAAGAAAAAAACAGCTAAAATTAGAACATGTGGTGAGCAGGATGGGCAATGGGACAAGGCATAGGATGCCTGTTTTTCTTTACAAACTCTTTAGTTTGATTTTTTTTAACCATAGACATATATCACTATGATAAAAATAAGTATATTCTTAATTTTTAATGAATTTACTAGGAAGATGAAGTTATTGATTAAAATTTTCATTTACTATAAAATGAGAACAGGCTATATTTCAAGCTCCAGCTATCATTGCAATCCCTCCTAAAAGTGTTCTGGTCATTCTTTAAAGGTATCCTCATTCCTCAGGGGTTCCCACCGGGCCTGGGTGCACATTCGCCTACAACCTTATCTGGGAAAAGCCACATCCAATCAGCATTTTCATCGACTTCAGAAAGGAAATAGCGAAACAGGAAGTGCTGTCGGATTGGACTCATCAGCCCCCTGACCATCCCCACAGAGTTCTCGTCTTAGAATTTACAATTCCCAAATAGTTTCCTCTCATGACTAACCTAAGCAAGAAATGACAGCTTCTGGGGAGCAACGTTCCCCCCAGGTCATAGAAGGTCTAGGCTTTATCCATGGACTTGAGCGAATGAAGGAGAGAACTCTAATCCCAGTCAGAAAGCCATCAAACTCCAAAGGAAAAAAAAAAGAAAGAAAGAAAGAGAAATTCTTCCCCCTCCACTGCCCTCGCACACAAGTGTGTATCCTGCTTTAGTTGGCTGGAAAGGGGCATGTTCTGGATTATTTATCTCCAATCAATAAATATAATTCAATGACCTGAAAATTACCTTCCAGAATACAATCAGTTATAAGCTGGGGGACACCCATACAAAGACCATAACATCACATATATCACCAGAAACTATGGGATTCCACGTAAGCTACATGCCAGGTAGTCATGAGCGTAGGCACCATTGCTGGATATTTACTCTGTGCCAGGCTCTGTCCTCGGTACTTAATCACGTACTAAGGTGGGTTGTTCTGATCTTTACAACAATCTGTGAGATGGCATCACTTTATCAAATGAGGTGTCACAGATTTCATTTTACTCATGAAGAAACCGAGCTTCTGAGGAGCTTCAGTCAGGTTAGAGTTGGGACTTGAACTTGGGTCTGTCTGACTTCAAAGTCCATGCTTTTGATCCTTATATTATATAGTCTCCTTCTCATTCTATTAAATACTAACATGGGACACTTTCTACAAAAATCTTTATAAAACATAACATTTCTGTGCCTTCCTATAAAAATACCGAGTATATTAAGGCCTTTAATTAATGAGTCAACATTGCCATTTTTGTCATCAGGTATTATAATGCTCTCAGGAAATACTGACAAGGGTAGAAGTCAAGGCTCCTCCCCTAAATGCTTCATAATCCTCTCCTGTCAGAGGGCTCTCCTGTCAGTCTCTGCAATGTTTTGCCTCTTTCCTCACTTGCAAACTATCGCCTCTTACTTCTTACAACATCGTGCACTGACCTATTTCTGTACCAGCCCTGCTTCCATACAACGATGACAGAAGAGGAGGAGAAACAGGAGAGGAGGGGAAGAGCGGAGACTTGGGGCCTGGATCCTCATTTGAGAGTCAGGGGTGGGAGAGGACATCACAACACAGTGGGGACTCAGAGGTTCTGTACAGCATGCCTGGCCCATGCTACCACTACGGAGCCTCCCTCAGTTCCCACAGGGTCTGCAAGGAACCCAGACTTTCCCAACTGCCTGCCGCTGCTGAAGCTGCATGAGCAAATGGTTATCCCAGTGGAGTGAGGTGACCAAGGGCAAAGTTTTGTCAACTGTCTGAGCCTAAGATCAGCTTGGGGGTTCAGGCAAATATCAGAGGTGAACTGCAGGGCCAGTGAGAGCCTAGATAAGATCAAGTTACACACACATAGAGATTGAGAGAGAGATAGAGATGATGATGACAGATGATAGATGATGGATGGATAGACAGATAGATAGATATAGAGATTGACTGATTGATTGATGATGTGTTGGGTTGGGACAGGGCAGCAACTTCTGGTCAATTCAAAGAATGGAACATAAGTTTACTAGCTGAGCAGCAAACTTTGGAGCCTCCTAGATCAGCTGATCGCCCAGTGACCAGCACACCAGGGGTCATCGCCAAGGACCCATGGAACTGAGAGGGAAAATAAGGCCACAGAGGTCATGCAACTGCTTTCCTCCACCCCGCACACCATCTTGGAAAGAAGCAATGTGATGGGTAGGATTGTCATCTGAATGCAAGAGAGACTGCGTTATCCAAATAGACAACTTGAATTGGAAGAGCTTGAAATACCAACGCCAACTGGTAAGTTCAGAGTCCTCCCAAACTAGTCTCCCTTTGCTGTTCAGCAATGTGGTAGCTTGTAAGGAAGAGAAGATCTGTTAAGTAAAATAAAGAAGTGAATCTAGGTGGGTCTGAGTTGGTTTGCCACCAAGCCTCCAGAAGTATGTCTCTCATAAGAACAGAGAGGCTCAGAAAGTGGGAATCTCCTGAAAAAATGTACATAAATTCTGGTGCAAGGCCTCCATGACAGAGACTTTGCTTCGTCGGGGCGTCTTCATTCCCCCAGGTGCTTGGCTGTATTCCTGCTGGCGAAGACAGAGGGCTCTGGTGAAGGGAAACAGACTTTCTGCCAAATGGACAGACGTGTGTTCAACAACATAAACTACTCTGGGATTATTTACTGTTTCCAAACTCTGTAAATGAGAACTTATTTTAAAGCCAAGCAAAACTGAACGGGGAAAGTAACCCACTGCATAGACAAAATATCCAAATACATCATCTCCCACATCTGTACCAACATTGGCCTGATCTGGATATGAGACAGTGGAGAGTTCAAACTGAGAAATGTTAGGGTATCGGCCATTCTTCATTGATAAAGAAGACTTCATAATTGTCGTCGTCATCAAGACAACATGTATTAATAGTCACTGGATCATCATTACCTCATGAGGTAGATAGGCATTGGTATTAACTCATATTATAGATACTGAAAGAGGGCTTGACAAGCTGAAGGAAATTTCCTTAGGTCATGCAATTAGTAGAGCTGAGACTGTCCAATGCTATATTTAGTCAGGGTTCTCCAGAGAAACAGAACCAATAAGAGATATATGTGATATGACACCTTACCGAGTTGTTCGTACAGTCCTGTCAACATAAGCGTATGGCAGCAAGTTTGAGAACTTAATTATCAGATTTTGGGTACAATGATAGCTCCAGAAAAAGAGTTCCAAAATTGCTTTGAAGGGTGGACTAGGCGCTGGGTCAGTGCACAGCTTCCCAAGGGGAGTACTTCAAAGGTGACCATACTGACATTCAGCACTTTTTCTAGGATAAGTTCATGAAATTAATTGTCCAACCTCCTATTAAAGAGATTTATTGTAAGAAATCTGCTCCTGTGATTATGAAGGCTGACAAGTTCCCGGAATTGCAGTGGGCGATCTGGAGACTTAACAGAACCCATGGTATAGTTCAAGTGTAAGTCTGAAGGCCTGAGAACCAGAAGACCTGATAGTATAAGTTCCAGTCCAAAGGCTGGCAGACCCACACAGAACCAGTATTTCCATTCAAATCCAATATTAGGAAAGAAAATACAAACAAAAACAAAAACCAATGTCCTAGCTCAGAATCAATCAGGCAGGAGAATTCCTTCGTACTCAGGGAAGGGTCTCCCTTTTTGTTCTACTCAGGTCTCCAACTGATTGGATGACCCTCTCCCTTTACATGCAGGGAGGACAATTTGCTTTACTAAAGCTACCAGGTTAAATGATAAAGTTGTCCAAAACCACGCTCACAGAAACATCCAGAATAATGTTTCAGCAAATACCTGGGCATCTCATAACCCAGTCAAGTTGACACATAGAATTAACCATCACAAAGCCAACGCTCTTAACTGTATCGCGTTCTGTAATAAGCTTCCATGGATTATAGAACCATATCTCACCAATTCTGCACTCCCTCGAAGTCCTTGGTAGGACTCCACGCCTCTACATTTGGCAAAATAGCACACCCCTCTAAATAGCACACCCCAGTTCTAATGCCATCAACATGTAATCCTTCCACACTTGAGTTTCCACTGAGAGGAAGCGGTGTCTATCCACCCCCAGAAAGCAGCACTGTAATGTCTATTTTTCACCTTTTCCTCATCCCCCTCACGTATGCCTCCCTAAGGAGATCGATCGCCATCAGTAGGTATCCCATGAGGAAAAGGAATCCACTCTGTGTGTCTTGGTTTCTCAGACGTGCCTGTGCCCCATGATGGTGGAGAAAGAGAAGGCTTGAGCTACTTCCTTGTGATACCCCGAGCCCATGTGTGCCAGGCCTGCCAGCCCACTGCTCTGTCAGCTCCAGCTTTTTAGCCTAGGAGCAGGTCCAGAGTTCACAATCCAGAAACTAGAGTCTAGGCTTGAGGAGGAGCACAGGTGGCACCACCATGTTGTCCAATCCAGTTCAACCGTAATAAAGCTGATTTTCACCCTCACTGGACCCCTTCAGACAGTCTTTAATTGAGTAAAAACCTGGAGGAACGAGGGCCAAGTAGGCTCCAACACATTAACAATGCTCAAAGCTCTCAGATCCCTAAGAATACTGAGACATCATCCACTTTCCTGCTTCCTGGCACTGCCGGATGACACTAGTAAGAATCTTCACAAAATAGCTACTCGGAGAAAGGGGTGATGTGATCCCTTTCAGAACATTGTTGGTGATTTGTGAGTCCTCTTCACTTTCTCTCTTTCTTTAAAAAAAGAAATTGTTTTTCTTTTTAGAAGAGGATAGCTCCCTGCATGTCTCAGGCCCTCTGGTCTGTAAAAGCCGAGACAGTCAAAGCATCACTAAGAAAAGCTGAGCGTCTATAAACACTGGGAGGCCCCCCAGTCACTGTGCTTCCTTGTGTTCATGCCCTTGTGTAGTCCCTTCCCCTGAAATCTGGGTGGGTCTGTGATCTGTTTCTACCAATAAGCTGTCATAGAAGGGATGCCATGTCAACCCCAGGCCTGAACGTGAAGGTCTGACAGCTTCTGCTTCTTCACTCTTAGGAGCCCTGAGCTGCCACGTGAGAAACCCAGCTACACTGGTGGGGAGGCCAATGGACACCCCACCAGCCAAGGCCACCTAGTGGAAAAGAGGCCCTGAGATCATGTGGAGCAGCTCTAAGGAACCCGGTCAATAGTGACAACCAGTGGCGGAAGGAGGGGTAAAAGACACCCTTCCCCGTCCCCTTTCCCAACAACCCTTGGAGTTCCCAGATTGATATTTGCAAGAACAACCGTGAGGACAAGTTAGGTTCTAGCATTCCCCTAACGAGCTGTGTGGATAAGCTGCTTCAGTGCCATTGTGTCCACAGACTAGACCTCCGTGCTTCCAGCAGCCATAAAGCTGACGCTCTAAGCAACCAGATCTAACAACCAATCAGGTGCGTCTCTTTAACCTGCAAGCCGCCCGCCCACGTGGGCAACCAACCAATCACGACTCTGGAAATACCACCTCTCTAAATGCTGGACTCTGTGGAGCCCAGGTCACTTTAAAAATAATAGAAACACCTTCTAAACTGAACTCAGTGGGAAGTGACACTCGTATTTCAGGTGAACCACGCTGTCCTGGGGTTCTGCTCATTGGAATTGTTTCGGTTCAGACACACAATGTGCAGAATCAAGGGATTCTACAGTAGAAATAAATTGTATCTGGGTGTGTCTGGTTAGATATGCAGAAAATGCCTAACTATGTTTTTGGAATCAGTAAAATCCAGGTCGGACATATGCTCTTGACTATATACCAGGCTGCGTGGAAAGAATCCAGCCACCTACAGCGCTTGCAGGTCAAACGTGTAACTTCCAATCAGCCAGTGGCCTGTTTGGAACCACCAAGCCTGTCTCCAAATTCATATTTTCTGATCTGATCAAGTCCCTCCTACGCTATTCAGTAAGATGTGTGGGTTCAGCCTAAATGCCCTTGCCATGATTTATTCATCGGTTCTCATCTGAAAGTTCCCTGTGTCTCCAGGTCTTTGATGCAAATTAGCCAGATTCTACTACCTCCTTCTGATGCCTTTTTACCCTCTTGAGAGCCTTTAGCTGCAAGAGTGCATGCAATTAAATGTAAGGTTGCCTAAATACACCTTCCTCAGCCCACACACAGTTTTCCTCCCTGTAGAATAAAATAAACATTTCTCTAGAAATTGGAAAGACTCCCCTCCCCCACCACGTGAAGATTCTTCAGCTGATGGGGCAGAGCCAGACCACACTGACGTCGTCAGGCGTGCGAAAATAATGCCAAAGCTACCATTTGCCCGTAAAACATAACACAGAGATACTCTAAAAGGAAATTATTAGGAAATTGCTTTTCATAATTACCACAAATAACAAAGGAGAAGCTAACTAAAGCAATGACTTAGAAAAGTGACTCCATTTGGGCAATTACACAGATCAAAGCTACATTCAGCAAGCTGTTCACACACGTTTTTCACTGCTAAAATTGGTTATTTAGAGGGCTACAGTAAGTATTTCACAATATACTCCTAATCACTTGAGATATTTTGCTTAGAAGAGAACACGTCTTCGTGGTATTTTATAATGTTATAGATTACCAGCAGTATCAGTGCTCTTACAAAAATGCAAGCTTGAGTCAAAATACTTTCTTCCTTTGAAAACAACAGAAAAATAATGATGGAGAGAAATGATGAGAACATGAGGTGTTGTCTATAAGCACTAGACAAAGACCAGGGAACAATAGTGTGATCTGCCTGAACCTAAATAAAATCCATACCAGAAATTAATGTAAAAAACAAAACAAAACAAAACAGATCAAGATTTGGTAACGTGGGAGAGAATGGAGAAGATGGAATGAGAAGCAAGAAGTTATGTCAGTATAACCCACCTAAATAAAACATCCCAAATCCTAATATCAGCAAAAGTCACTTTGTGGCCCTACTGTGTTCATCAACAGTAAAATTCCATGAAAATCACTATTCTAAAGCATCAAGGGCCCAATCTTTGCACAATACAAACTGAACTCCCTAGAGATTCAATAGTTATTTGCTTGGTCTCTGACTTTAATATCCTACATAAATATATTTTTTGATTAAGTCAGTAAATTACAATAGGGAGAGAGATTGCAATTTCAAAAGCAAATTCAAACACTGCATGTACTGGGTAGTTAGTTACCCCTAAGTACATGAACTTCCCCTTAATTCAGCATCAAATTAAAAGACAATAAAAACAGACAAATCCATTTCACAAGCAGTATGGAAGAGAATGAGACTACACATGAAATTGTGTTAGAAATGTAGAGATTTTTCCTAGCCAATGATATTTTACTTAATAAATAAGAGGTCAGTGATATGATGAATTACTTCCAAGAAACATTTATTTGTGTGATCACTTGTTAAAAACTTCATTCCCAGAACTCGAAAAATAGGTGACTCAAATTAAGCAATATAAAAATACTAAATGATATTAGAAAAAGACTTTCTTTTTTAACGTTTACATTTGCCTCCTCTGTTATTTGAAAACCCTTCCGGTAAAGTGCTCAGTAAGGATAAGATGTAGCATCGGGGTGGAGGGAAGGGACTCTCAGAGCAAATTAGTGTAATGCGACCCACGTTTAAGAATCGACTTTATCCCAGACACGGCAAGGGTGCAGGGGACACATCTGTCCATTTGAAAGCTACCCCCAACTTGCCCATCTGGCTTTATCTGTCCCACCCCACGTAGCCTGTGACTCCGTAGCCCGCTCCCAACCTGGGGCCCAGTCACAGCAGATGAGACCAAGAGTGAGCAACTGGCCAAAGGACCCCCAGTCAGGGCTGGGCTGATGAGAGTCTCTCTCCAGAACAAAAACGAAGACACTGAGATTGCAGAGCTGACCGCGGGCATCGCTGGTGAGGAAATGGGACAAGTCGTCTCGAGACAGAAGCGGAGACAGGTGCACAGAGGAGCGGCCACGGAATCCTGTGAGGGGAAAAATGGCCAGAGACAGACAGACAGACCCGGGCGGACGTGGTCAGGTGCGGGCCGAGACTGCGGGCAAGGGCAGACAGGGACAGATGGAGAGAGATGACAGACAGATAGTGACAAAGACAGACGGCAGACACACAAACAGACAAGGATACACACGAAAGGCAGACAGCAACGGAGACAGACCAGAGACACACTTAGTGGCAGGAGGCAACAGGCGAGATGGGCAGGAAAACAGACAGAGGGGAAAAGGGGCAGAGAGAGGGAAGGGATGGAGGACAGTGGGGTGCAGGGAGAGGGGACAGGCCAACAGACAGGGCAAGTGCAAGGGCAGGAGCCAGAGCTGAAGAATGGACACCCACGAGCAAGACAGAGATAGATGGCCTGGCCAGACAAGGAGGGCATGTGAGTGACCAGGGGAGCACAGGACCAACCACTGGAGAGAGTCCAGGAGAGAGACTGACTCCAAGAGCCGGAGCCATACCGGGAGAGCACAGGACAAGGCAAAGAGAAGCATCGCTGCAGACGAGTGAGAGGCCGGGACTGGGAAGCTGGGGGGGTGTGGGGGGTGTGGAGAATGACCAGGTCCATTCCTACTTCAACACCCAAATCCAGAGGCGGCCCTAGTGGCCCAGCCCCCATCGGAGCTCTACACCTAAGTCAGTCTGCACTTAGGGGGACCAGCTTCCTGTTGAGGAACCGGGACACCCATCACAGCCCCCCACCCCCGTGTTAGCTGGCTCACCTCACCCTAGCAAACGAGACCTGCTAGCCTTCTCAGGGAGCCCCTGACCTTGCCAATCTCCCATCCCTGAGTCTGTGCTGCTCCTACTGTTCTACAAGACCCCTTGGGGAGAGGGCTCCGCTGCTGAGGACGACCGAATGCCCCCCCACCATGCGGGTTTTCCCTTACATAAAGGTCATCGACTTGGATCCCTTGTTTTAGTTTTGTCGTTCGGCAAGAAGAACAGAGAGCAGAGGCACAGTCACTGCGGTCGGCCGGGGCACAGCCCCTGGACGTGCCAGGTGGGTAGGAAAAGTCCAAAGGAATCTCACCCGTCAGAAGGCGAATGACTAGAAGGCAGGGCCTCCTCGGCCTTGCAAAAGTGTCAGCGATCATTTCCGGGGGCTGGATCGAGCACACACTCATCTCCTCGTTCCTGAACGATGGCTGAAAAGTGAAATGGGATATATTCACGACAACACAGAGAAGAGAGGGACCAGCAGGCAGGAGCTCCCTTCTGGAAGATGAAAAGTCAGGAGGAGATGAGGTGCGTCAGTGCGAGCCACGGCCGACAAATTTCTGAGGCAGCCGGGCCAGGAGGGGCTAATGGGTCCAGCAGATCTCTGGGGAGACTCTGGACACTGAAACGCTGGCTTCTACCTGAGGCAGGGATGGGATGTGAGCGAACATTGGGGAACTAACTGAAAGTCTCTGGAGCAAAAGTCCACTCCCTCTCTGACACACACCCTCCTCCAGTGACAGGCTCTGGCCACCAAGCATTTACCTCTCAACTAAAGAAATGCACAGGGTTGTCTTGAAAGCAATTGTCTCCAGACTGCAAAGTCCATCAGAATTGCTGGGTGGGCCAGGAAAACACGTAAGTGAGCCCCGTGTCCAGGTGTCTGATTCACGAGGTGTGAGGTAGGGCCCGAGAACCGGCATGCCTAACAAGACCTGGAGATTCTGTCATTACACGAGCAATTCGTCAAAGGCAGTTTACTTAATCTCGTTAAATCTCAGTTTCGATGCTTGTTCAATGGGAAAAATAAATGGGCCCACAGAAGAGAGCAGAGTGAAGGTCAAAGGAGGTGATGCCCATAAACCCTTGGGCACACTGTCAGGCACGCAGGTGAGAAGGCCTACTTAATTTGTCCAAGATCATGATTATAACCAATAATTCTAATTGGTGCTTAAAACTACAATTAGCTGACTTCTCATGACTCAGATAAACTCTCAATTTACTTACTGCACTTCTTGAGATTATGAAAGTGAAAAGAGATGGAAAAGACATGAGTTAGTAGCTCATCAAGCCTGTAGGGGACCAAGGGGAGGTACTAGTTTGGACAATTCATTTCGTGAACTTATCCTAGAAAAAGTGCTACATCCCTCACTGCTGAGTATCACTCTGGTCACCTTTGAAGGACTCCCCTTGGGAAGCTGTGCACCAACGCCAGCGCCTGGTCCACTCTTCAAAGCAATTTTGGAACTCTTTTTCTGGAATGGCCATCAGACCTGTCGTCATACTTGGCAAGGTTATGACATCTTACCGACTTGTTTGTACAGTGCAGCCAACATAAGCGCACGGGACAAGTTCACGAATTTAATTGTCAGATTTGGGGGCCAATGACAGCTTTGATGGCCATTCCAGAAAGAGAGTTCCAAAACTGCCTTGAAGGGTGGACTAGGCACTGGCATCGGTGCACAGCTTCTCAAGGGGAGTCCTTCGAAGGTGACCGTAGTGATATGCAGCAATGAGGGATGGAGCACTTTCTCTAGGATGATTTTGCAAAATTAATTGTCCGACCTCGTACACGCTGCCATCATCGGGCCGAAATGCAGGTATTTTTTTGTTATGTTGAAAGAAGCACCTGAATGTATACCCCCTCACCAAGTTCACCACCATGATTTAAACTGGTCTGGACAAAAGGTTGAGGAAATACTTCATCCAGAGAACAAGTAACTGGTTCTATCAGCAGAGTCCTGACAAGAAAATAATGGCACTCTTAGATCATTAGCGGAGTGCATGGGTGAGGTATTGGCAGTGACGAGCTGGTAGATCAGCTGGCAGGAGCCCTGATTTACAGCCTTTGCCAATTTCTGAGGTGTAAATATTGCCAACAGATCTCAAACTACCACGGTGAAGTCCCCGAACCAGGAACGGGGAAGAGATGTGCACGACCAGCCCTTGGCAGGTGGTGTAGTACCAGCCAGCTGAGCCTGCCCCTGCTCACCACGGCAGCAAAACCCTCGGGGAGGGGGCACTAGCTCAGGGTTAGTAACAGCTGGAAACTTTAAGCTGCCCAGCCCTACCCAAACCTGAAGAGAGCGAGCTGGAGATGTAACCTTCAATCAAGGGAAAACAGGCTACAATGGCCTTGCAGGGAGGAAATTGGGAGAATAATACCATGACCTCCCCTGTGTCCCTCTCACCTCATGGTGGTATGCCCCTGGGAAGCCAGCAGGAGCCAGACAGGGGGGAGTCTGTTGGCATACTCCACGTGGGTCAGCCCCCCAAGACGAGGAGCAGCTCGGAGAGGAAAAGAGAATGGCTCCGGGGAGGCAAACAGAGCTATGTAACACGCTGGCTCACACAGAGGCCCAAAGCACAGCCTTACTGATAGCCACACGGAACTCTAATCCATTTGATCCCGACAGTGCTGACAGAGAGCAAAAGCAAAGAAAAACTTAAAAATCCATTTAGATGAAATCAATAGCGTCTTATCATTCAAGTTAACTCCATTGTCTCTGCCTCGTTTGTGAAGTTCCAGTTTCAAATATGCTTTCCAAATTCACTCTTAATAGAAACCGGAAGTCGAGCAGGAGATAAATGCTGGGAAATCTTGCCTGTACAGATCACCGTGCAAATGCTGAACCCAGCACTCTGAGAATGCCCGCAGAGGGTGGCCATGCTATTGCTGAACGGAGAAGGCGGCAATGACAGGCCATTTCTCTTCACAGAAGCATCTTACATCACTGCAGAACCTTGCAAATGCTAAGAGAAGCAATGGTTCTGAGGCACTCTGTTATTAATTACATTAATAATTACAGGATTGACTCAGTTCATTTCGGAACATCTGTTTTATGCAGTATAGGACTCATCGAAAGAGTTGTTACTTTAATTTACATAATGAACAATCTTAGGATGAGTAAGCAAACTACTTCTGATTATTGGCATGACTCTACAGCACCCAATCAGAAGGGTCTAAAGTCATTTTGTCATTAACAGGAGTGCACGACTGTTGGAGCAGAGGCCATGAGAACTGAGGGAGAGGCTGACATCAACCAGACGGCATCTGTTCAGCAAGACTGCACTTGTATAGGCGACAACCGGAGCATCAAACAAATTCCCGGGCCGAGGATATGCTGAAAACTCACAACAATGGCTGAGCAACCCAAGACAGCGTGCCAAAGAAGCCAGAGCAACGAGATGGCCCAGAGGAATGAGATGTTTGCAGGGAAACTTCCATCACACCAAAACAGAGCTTCACACATTCTGCGGCTTTCTTTAAATGGATTTGAGGGATTCGTTCACCCCACATCCAACTTCACCAAAAGAAGAAGTAGCTGTAAAATCTAAGAATAATTTTGGGCAAGGTGTTTACTAGGGGGAAATGCATAGCACACGTTGAGTTGGCATGACAGCTCTCAAACCTTTGGCGAGGTTTACAACCCACGCTGGGCTACAGCGTGGATTCCTCCATGAGACCCAATATCACAAAAGTCTCCCTCACTTTGGTATTTGCCTTCTCTCACACAGTATCGGGCACAACGGGGGTCCACCATGTTTATGCAACTGAACCAGGAGCGAGCCTTGGCATTGCCTTTTCATTTGTCCTGACGTTTCATTCCTCCATGAAATCTGTGCCTTTCCTTTAGTCACTTTGTTTTGTTTTTTCACAAAAATAAACATAAATCATTCACTTGCTACTTCCTTCCCACTTCCAGCTCCAATTCTTACATAATCTCTGTCCCTAGGGTTTATTGCTTCTCAACTTAAGAAAATGAGTCTCTTCAACACTCAGACTCACACACTTTGCGTGTGCCCTTTGCACACGATTCTAATTGTGCAAGTCTTCCACATCGCTGATCATCACATGTCAATGAGTTCACGCTGTGAGAACATTCCAGAACACAGTGGATACGATGCCTCCCAAAGGACAAGAGAAAGTTTTTGTTTTTTTTTTCATTTCATTTTGATCACACACTCACCACTAACATAACCCTATGTGACCCTGTTTCATTAGTTACTAGATTGGTTGGGTCATGTCATTATTCAAAAAAAGGGGGTAGATGATACCAAGTGTTGGCAAGGGTGTGCAATGATGAGAACTTTCATACACGGCTGCTGGGAGTGTAAATTGATATAAACCCTTTGGGAAATTGTTTGGCAGCCTCTAACACAGTTAAATATATGCATCCTAGGCGTTTACCCAGTATGTGCCCACATGTTCCCAAAGGCATGTGTGAGAATGGTTGTAGCAGCATTTATAGAAAAAAAAAAAAGCTTGAAACAACTCACATGTTCAAAGAGGTCATCGAGAGCATGTGACCTGCCAGTTGACCCTTGAGCTAGATGCAGGCACGGAGGCCCCACAGCCCCACCCGTCCTTGGAATGTACGTTCTGCCCACTGTTCCCACAGTGGGGACTGTCTCAAGGACAAAGCCTTGAGACAGCATGAGGTTGTTGAGACCATCTGGGCTGATACGTGCATGGACCAAGTTAAAGCCTCTATATAAAGGCTGAAGATTCTGGCGGGTGGTACAGAGATCTACCCATCTTGTAGCCACCCAAGACAAACCTTGTATGTGAGCTCCCTTGTTTATTAAACCTGCCGCCCACCCATCTGGAGTGGTCTGCCCCTTCGGGTTCTCCTTGCCTTCCGTGTATGGGGGCCAGTTCATGAACCAACACGTGCCCACCAACCACAGAATGGATGAATGAATACATCTGGTGGGCATACCGTAAAATCTTACACGGAATGCTATGTACCGGCAATGCACACAGCAGCAGGCGTGAGTCCCCAACTGACAACGAATACACGCTGCATGGTCACATGTATAGAAAGCTCAAAAACACACCAAAAAGTGTTCAGGAATACAAAACAAGGCAGTAAAATTAGGAGGAAACACAAGGAGTGATCACCATAAAATCAAAAGCTAGCTCCCTTTGGAGAGAGCAGGGGAGTGGGAACCAGGGTGGGTCCTGAGGTAGCAGCTCCTGGAACGCTGGTGACATTCGATTTCTCAACATAGGTGGCAATGGCACGTGATTAATATGAATGCAGGAAGCTGTGTGAGCTTATCGTATGTGCTTTTCAATTGTAGTATTCAACAATCTTTAAAAGGTTTTTTAAAAGGGGGAGAAGAATCAAGATAATTTGTCAAACTACAAAAAAAAAAGAGGTTTTCATGTGGGGCAAACAAGGAGTGAGCTAGGCCCGTGAGGTTCCCCAGGGCAGAGCTGCAATGAGTGGTAGTTGTAAGAGGGCAGATTCTGGTGAAACCACAGAAAACAGTAAGAAAAAAAGGAAGAGGAGGAGGAAAGGGAAGAGAAAAGTGGAAGAGAAGAGGAGAGAAGAGACTCTAGTTCACGAATATAGTTGCTTGAAAACAAAATTCCTGTGAGAAAGCGGGTGTCCCATCCCAGAAGCTATTCAAAAGCGGGTCAGAGGCGCAGGGAGAGGGGTGTCCTGGGGAGAAGGCAAACGCTGGGAAGGAACCGTACAGCACGTCCCCTCCGAGAGATCGTCCGTGATTCTCCTTCTCACCAGGTACAAGGGTGCTCATTAAATAGAGAAACAACAACAACAACAAAACAAAGACAGACCGTGGTCCAAATATCCTAAATGTGTAAAAGCAGAGATTTTTCGAAAAGGGTTCACTGCGATAAATACACAAAGTATATTTTAAACGTTTGTTTACAAGCTATTCACTAACCCAAAATAAGAAGGAGGAGCTTCAAGGGACCACTGCCAAACGAAGCCTCCTCCCGCCCCCCATAAATGAAGAGCTCGGTGGGAAAGAATGAAGCAGAGATTCAATTTCCCCACAAATGTTCCTCAAAGGTATCTGTTCTTCACTGATGGGATTCCTAAAACAAGTGGATTTCCTAAAAACCACGGAGCCTGGAAACTTTCTTGTCTTATGTTAAATAACAAGGCTTCATCCTGTCACAGTCAGTCATCAGCCAACAGATGGGACTTTTTGACACTTTCTGAGAAAGACAGCTGAGCCTGAGTTGAAGGTCATCTTAGAATGCATTGCAAGAAAAAAACCAAAAAACAAAAAAGCCAAGCTCTGTTGGGCTGGTCACAATTCAGATTATCACCCGTAACCCTTTCAGAGCCAGGATGGATTTCAAGCTGTTTTCTGTTTTATAAATATTACTGTGACTCCACACGGCTATGAGGCGACACAACGCTACCTGTGGCTCCTGTCCTGCTCGCTAACCAATTATACCAACAACCTGAATCAACGTAACACTGTCCAGAAACAGAGCTGGTTTAGCAACCCACACGTTATACATGTACCTAAATCTGGACCAAAATGTGCCGCGTGTCACTGGGCATGGGTCCTTACTGTCACCTACAGTTGTTTGATACAGGTTTCCGAACACTAAAATGTATGTTCTGCCTTGAATGGGACCATCCAGGGGCATATTTTTTTTATGGTTTCCTGGCACGAAGTTCTGCCAGGCTCCCTGAACCAGCTCTCCTGTTTGCTTTGCTTCGGCAAGCATGCTGAAAGCAAGTGCCCGCAGATTTAAGAACCATCAAGAAATATTCTGGAACAACCCTTTCCTACCGTGAATCTGACGAGAAACGAGGTGGTTTTGCCTATGTGGCCACAAAGTCAATAGAAGGATTTGAAATGATCACCAAGATGACCGCAAGCCAAATCAAACCAAATCCGGCCCAGTCATTACTCACACCGACTACTTGCAACTATTCAAGAAAGAGATAATTTCAAATTGTTACTTCAAATGGTATTCAGAGTGTGTTGAAGAAAGTTAAACTAGACTTTAGTCCCATCAAGGCCAGTAAGCACCTTGGAAGTGCTTTTAAGTCCGATGTCAGGACTAAGTGAAAGTTACAACCAGAACACAATGTGGAACTGGGGACGGGCAAGGTCGTCAGCCCAAGAGTCACTAGGATGCAACTTACTCAGAATAAGGGGTCTCTTGTTCTCCACTACACCCCCCCCCCAGTGTTCACTAAGCATGCTCAATAGATCTTTGTGGAATGAATGAACCAGTCACAGCTGCCGACTTGTCCCCAAGCTGCCTTTAACTGCCTTTTCCAACTGTGCCTTTTACGCACTGTAGATTAATTATTTCACCCTGGGATTCTTAGTTCCCAAAACTCTAAAATGGAAACAATGTACCTCCCTTGCTGGCTTTTGAGGATCAAAGGTGATATTTTATGAAAAGTGACTTAATATTTTATGACGGACACATGAATGTTATCGTACCCGTTATCCTGCCCGAGCCTCCGGCCAAACCATTGACAAAGATGAAACTATTGCCCTTCCTGGAAAAAGAATGAGCTTCTCCTTTGCCCTGTTATTCTGTTTGGCTGTGGTAGTGTGGCTGTTAGCCAAACTGGATGTTGCTCTTGTTGTTATAACATTTTATTTCATCTCCACTGGGGAATTGTGCTGCTCCAGAGAAAATAACGGCATTGCAAGGGAGGTCATCGCACGGTGGACCCCAAGGAACGAAACACTGGGGTCAGGAGGCTCAGGGCCTCATCAGTTCGGCCCTCAGATATCTGAGGGCACGCCCGTGCTCCAGTTTCTTCATCAATACAAGGATGGGGAAGGAGGCCAGACTAGAGAGCATCTGCCTGTTTTATCCCACAGTTCCACTATTCCAAAGAGCAGATATTCACGGCCCCTAAACAAAGTCAGTTCTAGCATACATTAGCATATAATAAGAGTAGTTGTTTTGTTTTGTTTTGTTTTTTAAGGAGATGGAAACAGTTCTACGGGCTAAGTCAGCAAGGCTGGAAAAACAATGATTTACAAGAAGGATGAATGATACCCTCTAAAAAAAGCACCTGCCTCGGTCACTAGATGCCTGCCACTTTGAATGGGTCACTTAATAGTCCTAGGACTCAGTTTTCTGATCTTCAAAAGGGGAACAAAAATACTGCATAGGACCACTTGGAGAAACTGCCTCATGAAATGATCAAAAACCACTGCTATTTAAAGGTAAAATGCTATTTAAATACTCTAATGTTAAAAAAAAAAAAACCACTGGTGGATTTTAGAAGGAGACAATCAATATTTTTAAATAGACTTTTTCCATCACAGTAAAATAATATAATGCCTGTATGTACTGTAATATTTCCAAGCGTCCACATTTTTTTTTCTATTTGTTTTCAGGAAATATTATGAAAAGTATCACTAAAAACAAATCTCACTTTTCAAGATCAGAATCTTTTCTTCTGAAAGGACACATAATTTTAAAAGTTCATCCACTTTTCCCAACAGGGTTTGTTTTTGTGGTTAATGCTATTTGGTGAGTTGGTTAATTAAAGTCAAGCTGCTGGGACTGGTGCTGAAATTAAAGTGCCAGCACTAAAAATATCCCCAGCTACTTACTCTATGGACATCGTACCTCCCCCTACAGGGGGGAAGTGGCTCCAAGAAGATCAACTAAACTAGGAGATAGTCTGCCCTCTCACCTCCAGGACTACTATTTTCACTGTGAGATCAGCTTCAGGGTTTGGGGTTTCATGTTTGTTTGTTTGTTTGTTTGTTTGTTTGTTTTTATTGTGGTATTAGCTCCAGGATTCTCCTACAAGCCCGAAGGACCTTGAGACTAGTACATGTAGTAGCCTCTTACTGCTCTCTCCACTCGAAAATATAACATGGTATACACCAGCTACAAGATTTCCCCCTCTCCCTTAAAGAACACAGCCTTCTCACAAAAAAAAAAAAAAAAAAAAAAAAAAAAAAAAAATTAACTTGTCATTGATATTTGAGAAAGCTGATGTGACTGGCAAATGGGATCCTCAAATCTGCAAAAGTGCCTCTCTACCCCCGCAACAGGCCAATAACAAGAGCAATCACAGCACATAACTCTTAAATGGATTTTATTTAAACATCTATGAATGTCCCCAGCTTTTTTATGGTGGAAGCGTCTGGGCTGATCTCGCAGTCATTATCATTGCCTTGCACCCCCAGGTAATGGCTCTGACCTTGCTCTAAAAGCCATCTTCGTTTAAAAGAGGAAAACCTTTAAGGGAAAGACGACTGACCAGAAACTCTTCAGTCCTCGTATTCTTAAGAGGTACGTGATAAATGACCGTTTCTAAGAAAGAGTTTAAAACACGTATGATGATTGGCTCTCCTGGTTAGATTTTTTTATTATAAGATAAACTTAAATCACTTTTTAATTAAAGGATATTTCTTAGCAGCAGAAGTCACTCTTCCTGCCCTTCCCCTGAATCCCTCACTAAATCCAAATAGAAGCCTATGGTTTTAACACAAGCTCCTTAAGGCTCCGAAACCAAGATCTGTACACATTTTTAAGCCCCATTTCCTGAGTTAGGTCTTCATGTCCTCCTAATGAATGTCATCGGTCTCTGCAAGGAGAGGGGTCCAGGAGCCTGCACAGAGCCTCTCTCGCTGGTTCCCCTTCGTGTCCGCCGTTTGATGAAGGAGAGTGTGCACTGCACCCTCCAACTGCCAGCTCCTGTTTGCTCTGCAAGTGTTTCCGCCCAGGGTGCTCCGCACGGCGTCCTAAAGGCGTTTGAAGTCGTTTCCCTTTTCCAGCCCTGCTGCTAGGACTGTCGCCCCTCACCGCTTCATGCCACTGTCCATCTTAATGCCACGGGGAAAGAGAGGGACGAGGAACATTGGTTTATTGGGTCATGGAGAGATTTACAGGCTTGGCGAGTTGGGGGATTTATAGGAGAGCAAGATTTATGGGCACAGAACACTATCGTGGGTTTGCAAGAGAGGAACTATGAGAGATTCGCGCCTGTGACCGCTTGGCCAGCTCTGTACCTGTGCCCTCTACTTCCCACCTGTGTGCAGAAAATTCTGCCCGTCGGGAACCTAAACCTTGAAGGGGGCAGGTGGGTGGGTGAAGAGGCGGAATCGGCAGCCCGCGGCACGTCCCTCGGTCCCCACGTCCTACACCTCCGACTACTCCGCGGCTCGGATGGAAGGCGGAGAGAGGCAGCCGCATCCGGCCATCCCTCGGGGGCCGGGACCGGAGTTGCCCGTCTCTACCGCTGGCTCCCTCGGTGGAGAGGCGGCGCCCGGAGAACCTTCGCGGAGGGCCCGGCAGTAGCGCTGGGGAAGGCGCTGCCGCCCCGGCTCCGGCTCCTGGGCGTCCAGCTCCCCATCACTTTTCTCCAGGACTTTGCTCATCCGCTGTCAAGCTCTCTGGAGAGCCCGAGAAGGTGCGAGAAAGGCGCACACGGCATCCCCAGGAGAGCTCTCTTCTTCGGAAGGGGGGCCCACCAGACCCCGCCCCGCCCTGCCCACCTTTCCCAGCCTCCGCGAGGGGGCCCGGGCGCCCGCGCCGCGGCTCCCGGCGGAGCTCCGCGTTCTGCTGCATCTGCTGGCGCCGAGCGGCGGGAGGCGACTGCAATGAAGGCGCGGAGAGAAAGCCGGGGTGACCGCAACTCGCACGCATCCCTTACCATTGGACCGTCGGACAATATTCTCCAGAAACGTGTTTTGCGGGGCCACCAGTCCCCTCCTGCCGCCGGCCATGGTCATCCTCCCAGCGGCTCGGGGTCTGCGGGGGGCGTCCCGGCGCGGCTTCTCACGGCAGCAGGGAGCGGGGCGCGGAGCCCGCGCGCGATCCCGGCTCGAAGCGCCCCATGAGCGCCACGGGGACCCGCGCTGACAGGGGCGGCGGCACCCTCCGGCGGCCACCCTCGCGCCCTCTTCGCGCCTCCCTCCCCGCGGCCCGCCTCGCAGTGCACCCGCGCGGGCTCGCCGCGCCGCAGCCGCCCGCGGGTGGGCGGAGGGAGCCGCGGCGCCCGGGACGGCGGCGCCCCCTGCCGGGCACGCCCGCCGGCGGGGGCCCGAGCGAGGGTCCGGCAGCGGCGGCGGCGAGAGGCGGCGGGTCGCGGCTGGATGCGCAGTGCCACCCTCTGGGCGCAGCCGGGAACTGCGCTCAGGATGCGCCTTGGGCCGGCTGGCGAGGAGGGCGCCGTGAGCAGCTGTCCTGGTGGATTCACTGGTCACCGTGCGTCCTGGGGTCGTATCGATGATGTCAGCTCTCTTCCCTTTGCGTTGTTCTCTTTCGGGCCCGAGCCCCTGGGACCTCCGAGGCTCTTGGAACACCTTCTCGCCTTCGCCTCTGGTTTCTGAGCCTCTTTGTGGAAGTTGCCCCACGTTGATGCTGAAGCCGGTGTTTTACTGGGAATTAATAAAGTTGGATTGTAAGAAGCCAGGCTTGCAGAGTGACTAACTGATTGAACCCCAGAAGAGCTGCCTTGTGTTGTTTTTAAAGATAACCAAAAGCCAAGTGCAGGCTCCGGACATTTGATAAATTTGCTGTCTGACTGACCTGATTTCAACTCTTACCCAGCAAATATTTTACCAAAAAGACAAGAAATTTTATATATGCATTTCTGTGTGTGTGTGTGTGTGTGTGTGTGTGTGTGTGTTCTGCCTGAGAAGTATCCAGCCATGCAATATGAAAAATGGAGGAATTTATGGCTGGATTTTTTCCAGACAGCCACATCTGTAACTTTTCTTAGCTGAGGCACACCTGTTAGGATCAGTGTGTAAGGTTAGGAAATAGGAGCAAACTGTCTGACAAACATCAAAACGGTGGACTTGTCTCCGAGGGCAAATGCTTGGGGTAGGGAGGTGGAGTGGGCAGCTTCCCCAGCATTTAACATTAATCACCGCAGCCTTGGCTTGAAGGACAGTTGGTACTGCGAAGGATGAGAGGCTGGTTTTCACACCTGTCCCTGTTATAATGAAGAGTCACATACACCGCAGGTTTCTGGGCAAGAGCTCAGACAACCTTCCTTCGTTCATTTATTTTGGAAGATTTCTACCTGCACATACTCTTTGGCTGTCCTTTCACTATATGTCCCCAGTGAGTGTGGCTAAGTCTATGCCCCACACAAGGAATGAGTTGTCAGTGTTCTGGTTACTTCCAAGGTGGGTCAACAGTCAACACAAAAATATAAGAGGAAAAGAACTAAGCCTGCAACCTCAGTTGTCTGGGTTGACCATCCTGACATATCCTATTATTGTGATTTCAGATACCCTGTATCCATGGATCAATATCAAAAACAGAAGCACTAATTCTTGCCCAGAAATCTCCAAATTGCTTGAAGATCAAATGTAATTATGTGCCCTAAAATGTAAATTGCACTCTAAATTGTACAGTGTTATACCAAGGTCAAACATCATTAGAGTAACTAAGTAAATGGGGCCATTACAAACATCACCCTTTGTCTCATCTTGTGTAGACACAAAGTAAACTGTTTTAGCAGAGTTAGGTAAGGCTTGCATAGGCCGTAAGGTGATGATACACATCTTCTATAGCATTCTAACCAATACATCTGTCCCCCACATTGGAGCTGTGATTTCTTAAACCCTGGCTCCGTCTAGTGGTTCTTTGTTCCATTGCAAATAAGATAACAAATGCTGGTTGAAGAGAACTTACTCTGAAATATATTTGGTGCTGAGTTGGTTCGGTGGTGCCTGCCCATTTCATTTGAATAAATTCATTTAAACAAGTCTCTTTAAGGGTACGTTATCTACTGCAAAAACATGCCCAACGGGAGATTTTTGTGTGACAATATTAAAACTCATCAAGCAACCTCACAATCCTGCTTGTGAGAGGAAGATAAAGAAAAGAATGGGGGAAAGCTGTCAGAGACAGTTAATAAAATTTCCCAGATTTTAATGAGCTATCATGTTCTGTGGCTCAGATAAAAAGGAAACAGATGATATTCATTTGAGGTGAGACATGTTCAAGCCTCCGTAGGCTACCTGATAAGAAAAAGAAACAAGGTGATATCGTCTATTTTAATTTTAGATTAGTATACAGTGGTTCTCAGCGCACACTCAGTGTGTGTGTGTGTGTGTGTGTGTGCGTGTGTACTGTTTTGAATACTATAATTTTTAGCGGCACGGCTTAAAGAGAGTAAAAGACCTAAAACAACACTACGGAGTCAGCCATCTTTTTTTTTTAATTCATTTTTATTGTTAGACTTATTGGGGTGACATCTGTTAGCAAGGATTACATAGGTTTCAGGCATAGAATTCTACAGTGCATTGTCAACTTGATGTATAATAAGTTCACCACCTAATGTGACTTCTCTTTCCATCACCTTATATTTAGCTTCCGCCCCTCCTCTCCACCCCCTCCCCTCTCTCCCCTCCCTAACCCACTCGTCCCCAAATAAACATTAAACTATTGATTGTGTCCATGGGTTATTTGTTTGTTCATTTCTTTTTTTCTTTGCTTTCAGTTTTATATTCTGCATATGAGTGAAGTCATACAGTTCCTTGTTTTTTCTGTCTGGTTATTTCACTAAGCATGATGATACCCACCATCACTATTCAGCATGACAGCATCGTGCGGCACCTGGGAAAGCAGGCCCAGCCGTCCCCCGTCCCCTCGGGCAGCCCTCAGCACTGACTGTGGAAACAGTTTCCTTCTGTCTCTTTGACATGCATGGGCCGGCCGAGGCTGCAGGTGTCCTGGAAGCATGCCCTCTTTCTCGGGCTGGCCTAACTGGTCACTATGCCGCCTCCCTGTCCCTGGCCCCCTTCTGTGTCCCACTCTACCTTCCGTTCCAGGACCGGCTCCGCCGAAAGTTCTGGCGGAGATCTATTACTGTGATGTAGGAATCTCAGTTCGAGTCCACTTTAATCTTATGGATTTGTCAAAATTTGGTAACACACTTGTGAAGGATTCACAATATACGTGGGGGGAGATATGGGGGGGGCAAAAAATGGAACTTATTTATAAAAAACTGTATTTCTTCTTACACATGTAAACTTCAGTCACCTTCAAAGTAGTCTTCATTTGATCCAACACACCTATCGAGATGCTTTGTCCACGGCTCAAAACAGTTTCTTAACTCATCGATTCTGATGCCTTTTAGTGCTTCTACCATTTTGTGTGTCACCTCTTCCACATCAGCAAAACGTTTCCCTTTGAGGACTTTTTTCCTTTTGGGAAACAGAAAAAAAAAAAGTCCCTCAGGGCGAGATCAGGTGACTAGGGAGGGTGGGCACGGGGGTGAAGCCGTTTTTGGTCAAACACTGCTGCACGCTCAGCGCGGGGTGGGCAGGCGCGTCGTCAGGCCGCACGTCGTTCGTGCAAATCATCCATCGTGAAACGGGCCAACGCGCTGGAAGAGCCTCCAAAACACAGTTCACTGACGCCCAACGCTGCCTCTCACAATGCCAGCTGGTCCATGGCTGCAGATGGGGGTCCCAGAACCCTCACCCAGTGGGGGAAGCCTGTGCTACAGGGAACTGACCTCCGGAAGATAATTCTGTGTTTTTCTTGTGGGGGTTCCCCCCTCATATTAAGGTGCTTTGGCAAACCAGTCGAGAGCCCCTGTGTGTTGTTGTTTTACATAACAGAGAATGCCACTTTTCATTTAAAGGGATAATTCTAAATAACTGTGACCAGAGTTCCAATTAAACTGCCTCTGACCTCTCCCTGCAGAAAGTCCCACCACTGCCTAGAGCATCTACCAAGAAAGACACAGAGTCGGAAATAAAAACTACTAAAATTGTACTCTGATGTTTCTAGCTCGTCTTCCTTCCTGGTGGTTCTCCTCCTGTACCCCCTCAGGATTTTGTTTACCCCTCAATTATAACACATGTTTATGTCTGCATCACACAATAGACAGTGAGCTCCTTGAAACGAAGCTAGACTTTACCAATCTTTGTTTTCACAAATGTAATTAAGCTGTGCTGTTATTAGTGAGTTGGCGAAAGGAACTGATAGTGATGGGGGCATAAGGCTGCAGAGAAAGCCTGGAGACAGAGGTCTGCAGATGGGCTGGAAGAGAGTCCAGAACCCCTCACACAAGAAGAGAGTTCCTTATGAGTTCTGGAAGGCCTAGGTGGGAGCCAGAATGAGCAGACAGGATGTTTCATCATCAGCAAACAAGTAGCATCATTAGGAGAAACCTAGAAGTGACTTCATCTACTTGGCCACCATGAGTGAAATAGCTAAAAGGGGGGGATTTACCACATGGGAAATTTCAGTTCTATAACCCAGTGACTGACGTGTTTATTATATGTAATTTCTGCTAACAAAATTTCTTTTCGAGTGAACTTACATGTTGGGCAGGCCATATCCATTTGAAAGATCTGTTCTGTACTCTAGATATCTCCCCCTCAAGTGCTGGGAGAAGGAAGAGAATCTACCTCAAGGAGAATCACAGTCTATGAATCTAATTGACTAGGGGGAAAGGAAGCATTAATGTGCATGTTACACTCAATGTGACTAACCCAACAGGCATTTTTAAAGGTTTGTGGAATTGGGTTATATCCCTCTAAGTGCCTAAAGCTGTTTTCCCTCTTTCCCACTTTCTTATCAAAGGAGAATGAGATCTTTCACCACATCCCCCTCCCTGAAAACATTTATAAGCCATTTACACCAGTATCACTTTATTAGGACCCACATTTACTCCGAGTTAGAATCTACCACACGCGGAGATAGGTTCTAAGGAGGAAAAGACGGTCATGATTGGCGCCTGCCCTTAAGAAGGTCAACAAACACGTCGTGAATCTTAGCTTCTTTATGATTTCTCTCCTGTCAGCTACTCTCCTCTCTCGATTGTTCCTTTATCTAAATAGTTCTCTCTAAATATTTCTTTCTTTGTCAATAGCAGTTCAACTTGATCTCTTCACTGAAGACTTCCCTGCGTCTTCTCAACTGAGACGTGTGGCTCTCCGCCAAGGTCTTGGAGTCCCATCGATCCTGCTTCTTTGGAAGATATTCATCTGCCACAGCCCATGTACCTAGAAGCCAGAACCTAAGGTGACAATGTGTCCAGTTCCTCATGACCATATCCAAACCACTATTCTGTATTCACATAAAATTTCTCCTTGGAAGTTCATGATCAATAAAAATCTCATGCTACTCCTCTTTACTTCTTAAAATAGACTTAGGGAAAATTGTATTCACTTTTTCAAAAAACACAGAGGTGCCTGAGGGACATTATAGAGAAATGTTGAGTAGGAAGTTGGATACACAGGTGTAGGGCCCAGGAGACACATTTGGGTAGATGCAGGAGTTCTATCACCAGCTCGTGGCCTCAGAGGACACTGAGAGGGAGCCGTTTGGAAGTAGGGACAATGGGGAACAGCAGGTCTGCAAAGCCCAGGAGGGAGCAGTCTGTAAACAGGAAGAGTGAAGAACGTTAGCACAGGGCGACACCAGAAGCACTGGACAGTGTCCACTGGGTAGAATGATTAATTGGTCATGTGAGACCTTAGTAGAAACATTTTCAATGAAATAGCGGGGAAAGGGCCAGATTGCAATGGGTTTAAAGAATTAAGTAGTAGACTGAGCTAAGATGAAGTCAGTACTGCCTTTCTACCTCAACATAAACAAATGCCCCATCAGTTGTTTTTAAACATATCCTTAATACGTTTCCAAGATCAAAAGTAAAATAAAGAAAATTTCAGATGTCAAAAAGAGGAAGGAATCCACAGCAGTTAGTAGGAATGTGGGGGCAGAGTGTAACCCCGAAAGAAATGCCTGCTAGGGGGTGCAGTGTTAGTATTTGTGTGATGGTATAAGCCGGGGACACAGGATCACTCCTGGTAGAGGAACTGGAACTGGGTCCCTGATAGAATGAGGAACCTGGGAAAAATAGGACCCACCGGCCCTAGCTCTCAGCTTGTCCGAACCTGGGCAGAAACAGTTAACCTTCGGAAATCAGAACTCTTAGGCCCAGCATTCCACACGTAGGGGGTGGTACTCTCAACTACCCTCCGGGTGGGAACCCTGTGCCGAGACATTTATGCATCAATCTCACGTAGCCCTGTTAGAAGCCAGTAAGAAACTGCCCCTATGGGAAAAACCTATGCCAACCAGCACACCTCCATGTCTGACTGATAAAAACTGCCCCCAATAGTGAGCATATGGACAGTAATTGCAAGTTATATGAACAATAGCTCAACACCATAAATGGGACTAAATAACAAGTTGGAGAAAGTGACCAATGAGGAATAGTGCATACTGGAGCAATTTGAAAGAGACTTTAAGACATATTTTCATATTTTTAAACATTCAGAGAATAAGAAAGAAATATAATCCTTCAGGTGAAAACAAGATATTATGCCAAAAAGCACGCATATGTTGAAAGAGAAAAAGAATTTTTAAAATATGCATGGAAATAAAAATTACACGGGTAAGCTAAATAGTAGTCCAGACCCACTTCACTGGAAAGGAACAGAACATAGTCTAGAGAAATAAATGGATGGGAAATGCAAATCAGTGAATAGAGTGAGAGGCATCAACATAAAGCTAAAAGGAATCACCTAAGAAACATAAGATGCTTAGAAGAAGCAGCAATAGTCAAAGGGATTTAAAAAAAATAATTTATCAGAATTAAGAAATCGAACTTCCCAGAATTAAAGAAATTCTCCGATTGAAAAGGTAGGATAAGTGAAAAGAAGATCCAGACATAATGCAGTGAACCTTCAGAGCTTAAAAGGAAAAAAAGAAAATCTTAAAAGCTACTAGAGGGGGAACAAAGTAGATTAGCTACAAAGAAATGGCAATGACATTGACATGAGAGATTTCAACATGAATAAGAACGTCAGAAAACAATGGGACACACAACGAGATCCCACATGTACCCAACAGACGGCTAAAATTAAAAAGAATGATAAAACAAAAGATTGAGTAGGATGTGGAACCGTCAGAACTTTCATACATTACTGTGGGAATGTAAAATGATTAAAAACCACTTTGGAAAATAGCCTGGCAGTTTCTTAGAAAATGAAACACTCACTGACCTTACACCTGAGAAATTCCACATATATCCACAAAAAGATTTGTTCGTATCAGCTTCATTCATAATAGTCAAATGCTAAAACAGCCAAATAAAAAACTGTGGTACACTCATACAACAGGATACTATTCAGTAATAAAATGAAACAAACTACAAATAAATGCAAACAACACGGCTGAATCTCAAAACACATGCTGAGTAAAAACAAGGTACGTACACAATGTATGCTTCCAAATTCACAGAGTTTTAGAACAGACAGTCAAAGTTATAGTGAAAAAGAAACCAGAATAATGTTTGTGTCTCATGAGGCACACTGAGGATTGCCTAGGAAGTGATTTTCTGGAGTGATGACAACATTCCATATCTTGATGTGAGTATGGGCTATGCAAGTATATGTATTTGTCAAAACTCATAAAATGATACATTTGAGGTTTTATGCATAGTGTACACGAGTATTTTATTTCAAAAAAGGCATTCCAAACACATAGTGAACTCTGATGACATTCAGGCTAAGTATTTAAAGGTGAAGTATATGGATGTCTACAACACATTTTGAAATGCATAAAAAATAAGACGGTCAAATAGATAAGTAGATGTGTGATGAATACAGCACAGAATTAACAATTGTAGAGTCTGGGTGGTTCGTATATAGGTGTTCACCGTAGAGTAATAATTCTTGAAATTTTCTATATGTTTGAATTGTTTATATTCATCTAAACTATTATTTTAAAAGGGGGATAAAATAAAGACATTTTCAGACACAGAAAGGCGAAAATTGATAGACATTTGCTGAAAAAAAAAAAGAACTATTTAAGAATATACGAGGGCCATGCGGCAAGTGTCCAGCCAGGTCACCGTGCTCATTACACTGACAATGGCTGGATTTGTTTCCCAACAGCCTTCGTACAACAGTAGAACAGAAAATGAACTTAGCAGAGCGGGGTGGAGTACAAGCTGCAATGGTGAACGGAGAAACTGATAAAAATGTGTCAGCAAATTTAAGTAACTGTTGTCCCATTGTTTGATTCCACCTTTTCTATCCTTCGCTTGCAACATGTCCTCCCTATTGAATCCTCTACGTTAGAACTAAAAAAGAAAACTTCCTGCTTTAACCATTGCTGCCTCCATACCCTGTGGTCATCACTGCTGAGCCTCAAGAGCTGCCTCGCCTCACTGCTTCCCCTCTCTCCTCACAGCCTATTCCTTCTTCGGTTCCATCCATCACTTCCCCTCTGCTCGCTCCGCTGAAATGATCTCACCAAGATCACCATTGACCTCCATATCACTAAAGCCAACGAACATGGTTCCATGTCCACAGTACAGAACCTCCTGGTGGCATTTGAGACACATTTTTCCCTTGGCTTCTGGGATGCCACATTCTTGATTTTCTTCCTATGTCTCTGTAGTGGTGTTCATCATATTTATGGATTCCCAGTCTCCTTTAAACACATTTCTATATTGTGTTCATTTCCTTTATTAGGAGTCCCAACTCCCAAAGCAAAGACTGAGGCCTGCCTGGCCAGCCGCCCTTGCAAGCAGGTGTGAGCATGTGACACAATTCCCACTTCTTACTGCGTCCACATGAGACTTGAATTAGAAGAAAATGACAGGAGGAAAGAAAGAAATCAAAGCAATTAGAACAGTGCCTGGCACAGTGCAAGCACTACGTAAGTGTTGGCTATTACCATTCCTAAAGGAATAGCCTCTTCCATGGTCTTTGAGCTATTTACAACTCCGTAATGTGTATACAACTCATAGCAATGCAAATTATTCCTGCCCAGAGATATACAGATAAATTATTTTCTGATGGAGGGTCAATTGATTTTTCTCCCCCAATGTGGAATAAGCCAGTTTTGATCTTCGGAAGCAAATTCATTTATGCATTCCCGATGGCCTACATATATTTTTGCTCTTTGAATTCTCTTTTGAAACAGTAGTAGCATCTGACTTCCCTTATTTTTAATGAGCTAAATAAAATCTTTGATGTGTTTTTATTTTATATCTGTACAAGAGGCATGGTTTGTTTTGGTTTTCTCTCTCTCTCTCTCTCTCTCTCTCTCTTTTAAAAATCTATTTCCTTTTATGGGAGGATGGAAGGGGCTCCCAAGAGGAAGGAGTGACCTGTTTTCAAAATCTGGGAATGAGAAGGAACAGGGTGTGTCATAGCACAAAAGGCACGTGGAGTAGTGGTGCAATGAGGCTGGCAGGGTAAGCAAACGCTAGGGCAAACAGAGCTGTGCGGTAATGGAAGTGAAAAATGCCTTCTCTTCGCAGTTGGCACCAGAATTTAATTTTTTGAGCCAATACTTGGGCTGCAATGCTTGGTGATAGACCTCAAGAGCCTGGGTGCCAGCAGGGACCAAAGTATACATTTTAGGACGTAGCTGAAGCCCAAAGAGGAACGTGTTTTAGCTCCTTTAAAGGGAGGGCAAGAGGATAGTCAGGGATATGATGTGCAGACCACATAGGGTGAAGGGCCAGTGAAAATTCTTGGTGGTGGAGTAGCTAAAAGGCATTTCAAAACAGGGGTGCCTACATTTGAAGTTATTTGCATTAATGCAATGGAACCCTTTCCAAAATTAGCTTTACATCAGCTAATTGTATGGCCAAGTTCTAGGGGACTTCTTAAGTAATTGTGGGACTTAAAAAGAAGCAGATTTACGTATCTGAGCTGCTACAGAGGCGCTACCCACAAAAACCTGAGCCCAGAAGTAGGAGTGCTCATGGAAGAAATTCAGAGACACAAATCTTGGAGAGGGACTTGGATTTCCTAGGGTTTGAGGGTTTATTCAGTTCTTAACGTGGGTTGCATAAACCAAGAATGTAGCATTTCTACTTGATCCTGGAGATGACAGAGAGCCACTGAGGTAGCTTGTTCTAATTGCCTAGAAGTTAGGAAATGACACGAATAAAGGTGATAAGTACTCATCAGGGTTGGGAAGGCAACAAGAGAAGAGTTGCAAATTACAGAGCATCTTAATGAATGGGGAAAATTATTTTCCTTGGGGACATTGAAAACCAACTTATCAATCCCAGGGCAGAGATCAATGCCATAACGGACAAAGAAACGGGGGGCAGGTCAGACAGCTGTTCTGATCATCAGTTCTTTGTTTCGTATTTCTAGTTTCTAGCAGAAAGCGGAAGACTGAACTTAGCTTCTCACATATTGTCAGTATTTAAAAAGTCGTGTTAGCACTAGGGCAGGGGAGAATGGGAAATGCTGTGTGAATCACTTCCTGGGGAGTATCGACATTTCCCAGAAATGGTTCATGGAAGGACCATCTTTCTTACCAATCACAAACACTTTTTGAGGATCAGCTTGTACTGGGACATTCTGACAGGTCCAGTTGATTTAGCGATAGCTCAGTACTGAAGAGCAAGGGAGAAAAACAATAATCTCCTATCAGAGTCTCCACCCCAGCAGGTCCAAGAAGAGTGCTTGTTCCTATAACCCGGACTGGAAAACCTCACAATTCGGGGGGCATTGGGTAGAGAGCTCCAAAACGTCTTGCCTCAGTAGTGGAGAATAATTAACTCCATACTAAATGCTTTTCTGGTCCTGCCCCCCAAATCCTGAAAGCAAGACGCAAATGGGTCCCTGGTCAGATCAAATCATTTGCAGGTAAGTTGCCTACATCCTACAACATTAGGCCACTAACCACAGGTGGCTGGCTCTTCAGCACCTGAAATGTGGCCAATGCCTGAGGACTGTCCCCTTGAACATTGAGGAAAGTACCGATTTGCACATGTGCATGAGGAGATTACCCAGATTGGGGAAAGGATCCTCCAAGATGAGGCAGAGATGTGCTTGAAGAGGTTTAGTGGGATGATCACATCCCACCTTGCGAGCCCTGTTCAAGCTTTATTTTATCATAGACCAAAGGGAAGTCACTGAAGGATTTTAAAAGAAGGAGTCATAACATTAGATTTGCCTTGGAGAGAGATCACTTCAGCTACGACATCGAGGTCGTGGGAGCCGTTGGCAGTAACCTGACAGTGACGAAAAATTAGGGGAGTTATGGGATATTCATACCTTTGCAGGAAGCAGAGTGGGAGCAGATAAATCAGCAGAAAGACAAGTTTCATGTAGGTTATTGAAAAGTCACTCAACTACTTGAGATCTTAATTTTCTCATCTTAGTTAGAGAATGGCATCCCACCTGGGCTCGCAGAGTCCTCCCTCCCTTATCCTAACAACACAGAACCGGTTATGTGCAAAGGACTGGGATAGAGAAAATTCTAGTAGAAAAAAAGAATTTATATTATTAAAGGTATACCCATTTCCTTTTTGTGAAATGACTCTCTCCTAAGGAATAAAAAGCACTTTAATCATTTTGCTGCGACGTTCGAATGTATCCGAATGCTATTTCCATTCGCTGACTGTGGCTTTGGAGTTTACCCCACGAGCTCAAAAAAACTTGGTTATTCAGTGTGAAACTGTTTCAAGGATCTTTCTCCAGTTACAAGATTTTAAAAATATCTTTGCCTTGCACTATCAAGAACAAAGATGTTTTGTATGCCATATTGTGTAACATTTTCTAATAAATTTTTTATGTCATCAGTGTCCTTAGATTCTCATGTATCTCTACTTAAATCTAATGGATGCCACTTAGTATGTTTTGAGTATTTTTTTGCTAAAATTCAATATGGTAAATTTATTACCATATAACAAAAATATAAAATAAAAATAATGTCATTTCTATCCAAAGCAGCTCAAAATGTTATTATTAAATGCATAAAATAGTCAAAACATTAACCTTTTCATTTTTTGTGGCTTTTTGACATGTTTTGGAAAAAAACTTGAAGTCAATTAATGCAGTAAAATGGTTCATGACATTGTTTGATCAGTCTATTGGTTCCCTGTGAAGCTGGAATAATCAGAAGCCCAGTCGATTAACTCAATAACAGGGTCAAGCATTCACTAACATATTGATAAACTATCCAGAGAGAGACGGCTCTGTCCCTTGAGGATTTTCCAAACCATCAACAGTGATAAACAAATGCATCCTCTAGGCCACCTGGAAAGATTAGATTCATGTTTAAGAACTCCAAGGATCCACAAATCTAGAAGACCAGTGAACAACTATGATCTATAGTTTATTTGTAACATAATTTTATATGTGTTATATATAAGTCTATTATTAGAATAATCACTGATATATCTTGTACATACATTTTCCCTAGTTGTTATAATTTGGATTATACACACATGTACATACACTCACAGAGAGAGAGAGAGAGAGATGTATAAACACCATACTAGAAAAAGAAATTAACTTTGGTGGAATATTTGTAATCCTGCCCCCTAAAAGATGAAAGGTTATTTGAAATCTAGAATTCATATCAGACTGTAAAGTTAAGCTATAAACTTTCTAATGAAGGGAGGTTAGTATACCAGAAAGGATCCCTTTCAAATTCGAAGTCAAATATAGAACTATAAACCTATGCCACTGACTGGGATGGTCAAATGGCTAAAAATCATTGCAGTATATAGTCCAGGCAAATCTGCAGAGTTAGATACTGTATGAAAAATTGTCCAAATGCTACAATAACCCAAGAAAAGTCCAAGACACATTAGATAGTAAAGGAGGAGGACCCACCCCATTCATACGATATGTAAGTTCGATAACTTAAGAGCGCTCACAACATCGAATGCTAAATGGCTTCTTGCAGGTGAGATGTCCAGGTTTCAGTCTTACAGCTCTGTCCATTTGTTTGTTCAGCAAATATTCAGCATCTGAGTGTGCTGAGCCTCACACCAACGCCTCTTCAGCTGAAATGGGAGCAAACAAACAAACAAAAAATTAAGTGGTGGTGCGTTTGAGCCTGGTGTCGTGCAGTAGTAAGGGTTAGGAGATAGTATAGGAACAGTAGTGAAAGTGGCCATATATTTAGTGCACACTCACGCCAGGCATGGCCCTTAACCTTTTACTTGCATCAGTTCATAAAATCTTTACAACCTAAGAAGTAAGTACAATTATTATCCCATTTTATTGAGGAGGAAATGGAGGTACAGAGAGTTTATATTATTTGCTCAAGGTCACACTAAATTTCCCACAAAGTTTCAGGCTACTTACAGACAAATGTCCATATTACCTTCAAGGAATCAATAAAGATAATAATAATAATAATAACATTTATTCCATACTTACTATGTACATACATTTGTTCTAAGTGTTTTATTTATATCATCGAGTCCTCACAATAACCCTGTTATTTTTTTTTTTTAGTACAGTAGCCAAAAGAACTTGCACCTGCCTTGAAACTAAAATAGATGAGTGAGGGGCTTCAAATTCTATAGAAACTCAAGACATTTCTTGGTGAGGTTTCCATAATCCGTTGTCAGCAGACACCTCAAATCCTTAACACCTAGTGCACATGAATAAATAAAAGGGGTTCCAGTTTTTAGGAGAAGAATAGAAATGTTGCTGTGCTCAATTTCCTTTTCCTGCTCATCTTCCCCTCCTGCTGTCTCTACCCCGCCCCCCAAAAAAGTAACAGTTTTATTAACCTTGCAGCCAACGAAGCATGTCTATAACCAGATGTGCCTTGCGTTCCTGTACTGAAACTGGAATGGTGGCAGAAAAAAACAACAACAACAGAAACATCCATCCAATTGCACCTGATGCGTAGGAACGACTCTCGGAGGATGCAGGGCTCCTCTGAGACCACAGGAATTCTGGGTTGTGAGAGCTTTTAAGACCAAATCCGTCTGAGGGTGATTCCCAAACCTGGCTGATCACCAAAGTCTCCCAAGGAACTTTTAAAAAGAACAGATGCCTAAATGTTTGGCTTAGACTGAACTGCATCAGAACCTCCTGGCTCTGATACGTGTGCCTACACAAGTTCTGAGAGGCTGTAATGATCAAGGATCTGCTGATCTGATGTCATTACCATCTGATGCTCAGAATCCCGTGTGTGTGTGTGTGTGTGTGTGTGTGTGTGTGTGTGTGTGAAAGAGAGAGAGAGAGAGAGAGAGAGAGAAAGATTGAAAGCAAGGAAGTGCTGTGGGGAAATAGAATATTATAAGATGTAAGGGCCTTTATCAATAAAAGTAGCTGCAAACTGAAATGAGCAATTACTGAAATTGTTTTCTAATGAAAGGGATCAAAAACGAAGAACACCAGTTCAAAAAGGAAAAGAATTGCGAAAAGGAACCTGATCTTTCATACCTTCCACTTTATTCTGATGCTGTAGCATCTTTAGAAAATCTTTAGGTAATGACTCAACTAATTAGGATAACGTCTTTTCTCCCATGAGAGTTAACAAGTTGAATAATTTACTTAAATATTTGGGATCAAAATCTAAGGGCTTTCACTTAGGTTTTCGAATTTCCAGAACTTTTGAGAGTTAATGAGAAAATTGCATTTAGTAAGACAATAAATAAATTAATTATGTTTGGAAGAAATCAAGTTTCATGGGCTTAATCTGGTGTGAAAGCTCTGCAAAGTACTTTGATTTTTATGTTTTAACTTTTGCCTTTTGAATGTCATTTACTCGTTCAACAAACGTTTTTAGTATGACTGCTATGGTACACCACTGATTTAGATGCCATTACTATGAAGATGAGTCTCCCATATAAACCAACAGAGGCGGAAGGGTTGGGGCACAGCTGGGATGGAAGAGAAAGGAAACTAACATTTTAATGTGTGCTTAGTAGAGGTTTCATTTCTATACAGTATTATACTTAATACAACAATACCATGACATAATTTGATCTCTACGAACTGGAACTGACAAATGTCCTGAACCTATGTTAAACAGTCCTGGAACTGTGTTAGCCAATACTGAAAAGAAGCGAAAATGCCCTAACTACTTCCTCTTGCAAAATAAGACTGAGAACCAACTGAGATAGACTAATTCCAAAATGAACTTCATGCTCGCTTCACTGGGCCCACCAACCCAAAGCTGTTACGTCACAATTTCTGCCCAATATCAACCAGTTCTCCACTTTAAAAATTATCCAGCCTAGCCCTAAATCCTGTAAATATCCTCCCTGATTTCTCCCTTCTGAGATACTACCACAGTGAATCCAATACACATAGATTTGCTTGATCATTAGGGGTGTGTGTGTGTGTGTGTGTGTGTGTGTGTGTGTGTGTTTCTGGTGATCTTTTGGGGAGTCAACAGTCAATATCCCCATTCTTTGATGAAGAAATTTGCTCAGACCCACATGGCTATTATGAATTACTTTCTTAAAGAGCCAAGTGTTACATACAGCTGTAGCTGGCTCTGAAGTTCATAGTCTATCCACTGGTGTATACATTTAGGCACAGTGCTGGATGAGATAAAGGCCACATAGGTTTTTACAGATGTTCACAAGCAAGCAACTTTCAAAGAGATGACAGCATTAAAAATGGCAATCCAGAAATGCAAGGAAAATTCAAGTCCTTAAATCAAGTCAAAATGTATTTACTGCCATCTGTTCCTCATAGTGACACAGCAATAAAATGCATAAGTAAATGACTCACAGACCATAAAAGGGTTGCCTAAATGACTTCCATAAACAGATGCAGACAAGCAAGAACTGAAGTCTAACTATTGATTGGTAACAATAACTGAAGCTCAGAATTTTGTACATGATCCTCAGAAAGTTGCATAAGCCCTCCTGTGTCATTGTTCAATGTGCTCATACTCACAGGCATCCAGTGTTTATGGAAAATATAAAACATCAAATACAGACATAAAGTATTTCGGTCTCCAATGCATTGAGGATACTATGTTGGCTTCAGAACGGAATGGGGTGAGCAGACAAGCTCCGTGGGACATAAGGAAATGGTGCTGGGTTAGCAGTCCCAGACAGTTTGATTAGTTCTCAAAGGAGTTACAGAAGAGGCAAACATTCAAAAGTCCAAGTCACATGAAGGAAAACAAGGAACCATTTATCAGAAATAGAAGATACTTTCTATATATGCAGGCCGAGGGCTCCCAGCTCAGCCAGTGGGGTTTTAGGGTCAGGAAGAAAAGCTGAGATCAGGCCATGGCGGGTACTGACATTCAGCCATTAAGGAACATGCAGAGGGGCACAGGCTGGGGGTGGTATAAACATTTCCACAGCAGGAAAAGTTCCTCTCAACTCCCGGTAGGGAGACCCACCATGGTTTCATCATTATTGATATTGAAGAATACAAATTGCACTGTTGATGAATCAGTCAATCACAATAAACAATAGCTCCCACTTGGATGTAGCATGTGTTTTGTACCAGGCAGTGTTCTAAGTATTGTACATATATTAACTCATTTAAGGTTTACCCATTGTAATTATCCTTATATTACATACGAGGAAATTGAAGCACAAAGAGATTGTGATTTGTCTAGGTCTAGTCAATGGCAGAGCCAAGATGAATCAATCAATCAACAATACAGCCACTGTGATGCTCTAAGTAGGTAGAAACATATGTGATTTTCTACTTCAATAATGTAGAAATATACTCTACACTGAGTAGCCTGCTACCAGTACTGAGTACTCAATACAGGTGGTCTCCCCATTGCTGTATGTATTTGGTGTTTAAATATCACTTAAAAGGAATAAAGTTTCTTTCACTTTATCTGTCAGTTCATCAGAACAACCTGGACTGTCTTACTTAAACTGTGCTTTGAAAGTGTCTTCAGGTTAGTTGGCTAAACCTGACAAACAAAAACTGATAGACACAGACAATAGTTTAGGGGTTACCAGAGAGTAAGAGGGAACAGGGGGTGGTAGAACAGGGTAAAGCAAGTCATATATATGATGATGGAAGGAGACTGACTCTGGGTGATGAGCACACAGTGCAATAGAGAGATGATGTATTATAGAATTGTACACGTGAAACCTATATAATTTACCTAACCAATGTCACCCAAATAAATTTAATAAAATTTTTCTAAAAATTAACTTTAAAATGATAATTTCTTAATAAAATCATGAGCCTGAAAAAAAAACTGATGTTATTTTTTTATTGATTGTTCAGAATTACAATTAGCCAATTTGAAGGATTCTTGTTAATTTTTTATATTTAGCATAAATGTTTTTTCTCTTGGAGCAATGTCCAACTTACAGAAAAGTGGCAGGTAGAATTCAAAGATCTTTTCTCCCTGAACCATTTGACAATAAGATGCCAACCTGCTACCCTCTTACCTCCCAAATACTTTAGTGTGCAGTTCCTACGAATAAGAACACCCTCCTACAAATCCACAATACAGCCATCACAGTGGAAAATTAACACTGACACCCCACTACAGTTTAATCCGCAGACCCCACTTGTCCCGTAATGTCCTCTATAAATCCACTTTACAGTCACAGATTGCCTTCAATGGTCCTGTCTACTCTCCTTCAGCCTTCTCTTGACTTCCATGGCCTTGACACATTTAAAGCTTACAGGCCAATTATTCTGTAGAATGTCTCTCGATGCGGAGTTGTTTGATGCTTTCTCATGATTAAATTCAGTGCTGCATCTTTGGCAGAAATATTACAGAAACGACACTGTGATGTCATTGCATTCTATCAGGTGGTGCAGGATTCTGATTTATTCCTTTCCTGAGAATGACAGCCTTAATCCACTGTAAACTTCTTAAAAATAATTACCAAATATTTTGTATAGAGGTACTTCAAAACAAATATCCCATTCTTCATCAGACTTCCCACTTACAAATTTCTATTAGCATGGATTCATGACTTCCTATTATCTACTAGCAGGTTATCATCATTTTGGTGCTCAAGTGGATCCACGGAATCTCCCTTAAACTGACTTTTTTGTCCTCTTGAAGTGGTCCTATTGTGCCCACAAAGCTCTTACCCTCTGGCTCAAGAAAACACCCCCAAAATTTTGACTGAACCTTGGAATCAGTCATCTCCAGGAAGCCCTGATTGTATTCTGCAGAAAATGACATCTTAAAAACCTGGATGAGAAGTGTGTGCTCGTTGTTATTGGGGCAGGGGGGTGGGAGCCAGTGCTACTGCAAGGCCATCACACACACATTCACATCCATGTTGAGTTCCACATCTGTTTATTTTATTAATTTAATTGACCCTATTTATTGAAATCCTTGAGTTCGCACAGACACAACCAACTCCAATTCAACACCACAGCATTCCTTCTGGTTCTGTCCTTTGTCAGTGAAAATCCTGACTCCCACTTTCCTTGATGTCTTTACTTTTTCTTTTTTTTTTTTTAATCAATCCCCCAGTTTGTCATCCATCTGCCATTTATTACTGCCATGTCTCCCCTCCGTAGGCACCATCTGTATTCTGCTCAGGCTCTGAAACCTCATACCAGCGTGCCCATGCAAGGGTGCCCTTTCTACCCAGCTTGGGTTCCGAGCCTCCACGCTGGGGCGCCCATCCACGTGAATGCCCTTCTTCCCCCCAGGTTCTGATACCAACGGGGCGGCCTCCGCCTCCTCCCACAGGGCTCCGACTCTCCACTGTGTAGAGCCCTGTGGGATGCTCCTCAGGCATCATGCTCACCTTTATCATGACTTTACTGGGGAACTTTTCAAAAAAGGGAAGGGAAAGCTAACTGACACATTTTCAAACCCTGTTTAAAAACATGGAAATTGTTCAAAAGGAAAAACAAAAAACAAAAAACACCAGCAACTTTTGTTTAAAACTGCTAGAAAAAGACTGTCAACCAATCAAAGCACTATTTGTTTTTTTTTTTAACTGAAAGCCATTCTAATCATGAAGAAATGTTTATTAACCATGAAGAAATGTTTATTTCCCATGAAGATCTTATAACAACCGACAAACAAAAATGTATTCATCATATACTATTTTGTGGAAATTCCTCTAACATTTGCATGGCCCTGGGGCAAGAGGACAAATACCAATAGAGAAAATATTTGAAATTTATAAATCACAGTAATAAACTTTCAAATAAATTATGTTCTATCCTCTTAGACAAATTACCTTTCATAACAACAAAAAATTTTAAACGTAAAAGTCAGCTAAATATCAAAGACAATTGAGCTTAATGACTACTCACATCTGGGTGCTCTTTTGATAAGCCACTGATAACTGATGAGCAACAAAACAAAAGCATACATCAATCTGGTCCATCCTGCAGCTGTGGACCGTATGGGGCCCAGGACGGCATTGAAAGTGGCCCAATGCAAATTCATAAACTTCCTTAAAACATTACGAAAATTATGCACAGACTTCTGAGCCATCATTAATGTGAGTGCATGCTATGTGTGGCCCAAGATAGTTGTTCTTCCAATGTGGCCCGGGGAAGCCAAAAGGTTGGACACCCCTGGCATACACAATTCATTATTACAGTTACGCCATGAGATTTACTTTCCTAGCTTTCAGTCTAGCAAAATCACTAACTGTGATGTCATAATCAAGATTTCCACATTATCTGCTTCCAAATTAGAGGATCTTTTTCGAACCACAGAAGTTCCTATATGTTTTGTCTGCTTTGTACTAATTTCAATTTGGAGAAACTGTCCTGAGACAATGGCAACTGAAGTAAAATCTCTAAAACTCAGATTCAGAAACAACTCATGAATTTAAGTATCGAGTTCAAATACTAATAAAGACACATATGATGAATTCTTATAATTGATAAATATTATAAAATATTTTAACGCCATCATAGAAATCATTATCATATAATAATTATTACCATCTCCAAAATCATTATCTATATCCAAGCTTTTACATAAAGAATTAGTATCACACATCACACGTTATATCTAGACCTACTCGCATATATCAATTTAAGAGTAATGTGAATCATTTACTATTACGAAATGTTTCCAGAGGTCATGTTTAATTGTTGTGAGAAAGCAAGAAAATAAATATTAGGAAGTATTTTGCATAATAATGCATTATCCCAAAATGTATTATAGTCATATTATCTGAGAGGAAGGAATCGACAATTGCATAAGCACTTCTCTGCTCTAACCCTTCTTGCAGAAATAATACTTGTTTCTGATGTTGACAGTGGCACACCTACAACCTTCCCCACTCAGACATGGTCACCTTTTAGCTTGAGGACATGGAGCAAGGGAAGAAGAGATGAATGCTGTTAATTTCAAGAGCGGCTGCTTAGTGTTGCAGGTCATGCTGTGCCACAGCTGAGATCATCTCACAAGTGACACACAATCCATAGTCCCTTGATACACTTATAGTTGTGTGTATGATAAAGGGAGACTTCTGAGGCACAGGGCCCAAGGCAAAGGCCCCTTTGCTGGGTTCTAAAGACAGTAATCCTGTGCCGTGTTAAGTGCTGCATAAAATAAAAGATGAAGTTGTAAGACGCAGTGTATTTCTTCATAAGAGTTTGAAATCTCTTAGAACTGGGAAGGTCAGAAGAGTACTAGGATTCATAAAATGAACAAACACAGTAAGACAGAACGTTTCCCTACCATCCAGAAAAGTGAAGCACTTTGTACATACCACCTGCGTGGTATCTGCGTCGTCCTAGACTGTGCCCCAAGGGCAGGGACTGTGTCAGTACTCACGGAGCCTTGCAGTACATAAAGGTTGAGAATGAAAGATAGTAGCATATGGCCCCGGACTCAAGGACCTCAGCTTCCGATGCCTTAAAAACAAATTCTCCTCACCCCAATTTGTCTTCCACTTCTCTCTCTTTCTCCCATCTGCCCTCTTAATTCTACTTATCCTAACCGAAAGCAATACCCTTAGATGTTAGCCTTACCCACTCTCTTAGGTTCAAGATTCCAATGCATAGTTGATATTTTCCTCCCATTTTATTTTCTTTTAATTAAGGTTGGCCAAGGAAAGTTGTCACATTTGTATACGCATTTAACTATGAGTATTTAATGGACACAAGGGAACTTTCTCCTATGCATCCTGTGTGATTTCATTTTTGTAAATGAAGTTTCTGACACGAAAGTGAATTATAGTATTCTTTAACTTCATTAAAGATGTTTTTAAACAAAATAACATTCTTGAGGTGACTTTTCTAGACCCATTAAAAATGAGAAGTCTTAATTATTTGCAGTGACAAAGGAAAAAAGAAATAGCTAATGTGAAATGAACCCAATTGTTCGTCATCTGCTTTGGAACAGAGAGCCATATATGTACAAAGATTCACAAACTCTGGCAGGCATGCTCTAATTCTCCCTCTTAAATACCAGATATTTGATCCTATCTTGGTTTAGCTCTGCTCGCTTTAATTATGATCAAAATCTGAGTCAAGAAATACTCCAGATATTTGTCAAACACCCACAAATTTCATGGTACTGTAGAAGGTCCTCAGAACACGGCGTACTGAAGGCACTGTTCTTCTTAAGGAGTTTATAATCTAAGAAAGAAGGAAATAAGAACATAGAATTACAGTAACTACAAAATAAATAGGTTCAACGATTGCATTTGAAAGTTACAGGAAGAGTTGAATAAATTCAAGCCTTACCTAAACATTGGTTGGCACAAAAACATACACAAAAGGAAAGAAAAAAGCCAACAGAAAACATGATACATTCAATTTAAATTTTTTTTAATTAAGGTAAAATTTACTTACAGTGAAAACGTGTAGATCTTAAGTGTGCAATTCAATGAGTTTTAACAAATGTAACAAAATATCAATTATGATAGAGAATATTTCCATCACCCCAAATAGTTCATTAACCTCTGTAGGATCTATATAGTGATCTTCCCTCTTCCGTTCCTGATTTTAGCAACTTGTGTTTTCTCGCCTTTCTTTTTTGTCAATTTTATCACTTCTTTCAAAAACCAATTTTTTTTTCAAAAATACTTAAACATTCTAATTTTATAAAGCAATTTTTCCCAGATCACCAGCTTAAGGATCATCACTGAGATGGTAAATGAAAATAGTCATTTCCCATGTGAAAAATAATCTCATTCTCTAAAACCATTCCTTTGGGATCAAAAACCAACTTTTAACTGTGAATTATTCTCCATTGCTTTTACATGTTGTATTTTATTGATTTCTGCTCTTTATTAATTTTTTCTTGTGCTTTTTTTGGCTTTAATTTGTCCTTCTTTTTCCAGTTTCTTAAGGTAAAAACTGAGATCATTGGTTTGAGAATTTTGCCATTTTTTTTAACATAAACATTTTTAAAAAATAAATGACCCTCTAAATATTTTCCCACTGCTTTTGAAGTGTTATTTTTTAAATAATCGTTCAGTTTGAAATATTTTTCTAATTCCCTCTATGATGTTTTTCTTTCACACATGGGTTATAGAGAAATTTTGTTTAATTTCCAAATACATGGAATTCTTTAGGTATTTTACTTGTAATGAATGTCTAATTTAATTGCATAGTACATAATTGAGAATGTACTATGTAAGACTTCAACCTTTTGAAATTTATTAAGCATTATTTTATGACCCAGAATATGATCTAACTTGGCAACCATTCCATGTTCACTTTGAAAAAATTCATATTCTCCACTTGTTGGGTGAAATATTCTATGAATTCCAATCAAGTCTTCCCTGTCCTTATTGGTATCTGTCTATTTGTTTTATCTACTTATTATATTAATTACTGAGAGAGGGAAGTTAAAATTAATTCAAGGAAAATGTGGTCTCAGTGTGTGAACAGATAAACATGTAGAAATTTTTTTTTTTTAAATAACAAATAGAAATTCAACATTGGAAAGGAGAATGATAGAATGGAAAGTTCATTTGATGGACTCAGCATCACACTTGAGATGCCGAAAGAATCAGTGGACCCTAAGGAGAGCAAAAGAAACTATCCAGTATAAAGGACGATCAGAAAAAAGATGGAACTACTTTCAAAAACCTGTGGGACAATGTAATTGCAATCCCACAATGAGAAAAGAGAGAGGATGGGCCAGGAAAAAGATCTGATAAATAAGGGCTGAAATTTCCCAAAATTTGGTGGAAAATATTAACTTGCAGATCCAAAAAGCTCAAAAAACCCCCAATCAGGAAAAATACACCACAAACCACATCTAGTTAGCACATTAGAGTCAAACTGTGCTCTCAACGCTGCAGCCTAGGTTCGATTCCCCGCCAGGGAATCACCAAAACCCTAGAAAAAAAAACTGCTGAAAGCTAAAAATAAGGAAAAAGTTTAAAAACATACATTATGTCTGGTTTTCTTATTGTGGGTGGTAGGAGAGAGAATCCCAGAACAAATACTACGGTAATGGTGGAAAGCAGAAATCCTATATGTTGCTTTTAAGTCACAAAACCAGCTGACCAACTGGTAGCCACTCTGCCTTTCTTCCTGCTGTGCTTTGACTACATGCCCCATCACTTAATTTTGAATTGCTCTGTATATCCCATAACTACTACCCCTTTGAACCTCTTTACATTAGTCAGAACCAGCTGTTATAACAAAATTCAGCTTACAATAGACATTGATACTTCATAGGTCTGGAGGCTTGGAAGTCCAAGATCAAGGTTCTGGCAGATTCAGGTCTTGGCAAGTGCCCTCTTCCTGGCTTGCAGTTGGCTTTTTTCTGTATCCTAATAGGATGGAGAGAAAGAGAACTCCAGCATTTCTTCCTCTTACTATAAATACACCAGTCCCTCTGTAAGGGCCTCCTGACCTCATGTAAACCTAATTACGCATCCCAAAAGCCCGACCTCCAAATATCCTCACTTGGAGTTCCTAACACAGTCATCGGGCTCTTAAAGCCATGACAACCATCTGAACGGCTTTGCTACTTTTAATGAAGTTCTGGTTAAGGTCTTAGCATTAAAAAACTAAAGCCCTTGGGCTTCTCTTAAGGTAAAATAAACTTTGTTCATTCATTTGAGAAACAAGATGAATTTGAGGAACTGAGTTTAGGAGGTGCAGAAAGGAATGCAGCTATCTAACCCAGGACCTTTAAACAGTTGTCAAACATTCCAAACAGTTCTTTGATTGAATCTTTCCTTTTTCTCATTTTTTGTTTATTTTTGTTTGTTTGTTTGTTTTTAATCTCTTTCTGGGTCACTGTTTTGGAAATTAGAATAAGAATGTGGTTTAATGTAGTGTTAAAATAATCACTGAAGGAAAGGGAAACTTCTCCCTAAACCATTCTGTTTCCTTCTCTCCATTTCAAATTCTCAGACAAGAGGCTGTATTATTGATAACATCTTTTTAACTCATAAGCATCATTGACGTGGTACTTTCCAATCTGCTCTTTCTTTAGTTAGAAGGAAAAACACCTCTCCTCTTAGTGAGGGCCAAATATAATACAAAAAATTTTATTTAACTCGACTCATCCTCTTATTTCTAAGATTGACTTAATTGTGGTAGCATAGGCTGCCACTGAAACAAAATTGAAACAATCTAAATCTGAAAACAAATTGCACACATTTACTGAATTTGAGTACTATATTTTAGTTGCACTTCAAATAAATTTAAAAGATTTTAAAAGCACTTCACCAGTTCAAATTGGAAGTAGCTGTTTTTATAAAACTACTGAGTAAATTTGGACAATACAAATATTCTCCAAAACAACTTAAAGTCAATTGATAGTCATTTGGTTAAGTTTTTGCCCCCTTGAGAAACAAAGGCAATGTTGTTATCTTGAGCATTATATGGAATATGTCTAGAAGAACTGTTAGTTTTGTTTGTTTTTGTTTTTTAAAGACATTGCCACCTTTAATACAATGGTGACTATGAGAGGAGAATAGTGGATGGGAAAATGAGGAAAAGAAAGGCCCTTAGGTCTAGCCACAGTGCAAAGGCATTCTCCCAGATGGAGTCTGAATTTGGTAACTTGTGTTTTCATTTGTAATTCTAACCACATTTTTATTTGTTCTGCACTTTTTTCTTGGCATTGCTAATTATTGACACTGGGACAAACTGATCAAATGTGTGCCTAAAATCAGGATACCTTCTACCTGACAGGACTGTGTTGATCTTTCACAGCCTGGAGTATAAGACTCCATTCCAAATAGAACAAGTGAGATGTTTAGGATGCCATGGGTGGGGATAGAATTTTCCAGCCCTTCAGATGGGTGATAGGACAACAAATATGTATTCTTATACTTTTAGTTTAGGTTTATTTACTTTCTTCAATATATTTTACCCACATAAAATATGAGGAGGAAATTACTTTACCTTGGATCTCTGTAAATTCCAAATTCCTTTGGCTGTAATACAGAGACATTTTGAAAACTGGTCTAGGTGGTTAACTGTCCAGCGTTTTGATTCTGCTCTCCACATTGAGGCAAATTTAATAAGCTGGACATGTAGCCCTCTCGATATTCCTTCATTTTTTCTCTCACGGAGTTCCCTTCCTGCATATTCAAGTGTTCTAAACCTTCCACCTCCCATAATCCCCCAAATTATGGGCATTAGTTTTTGGGGAGTTTGTTTTGTTTTGTTTTGTTTTTTCCTGCTTTCTTAACCGGAGTACAGAGAATGGGCTTATCTCCTCTTGTTCCAAGGGGTCTGAACTCTGCTCACTTGGAAGGTAGAGCAGTGTCAAAGCCTGGTTATTTATTACAAAGTATTAAAGGAACCAGATAATCTCTAAAAATTAAACTCAGAAAATTATTCTCTACCTGTATGTAGGGGGTGTGGCTCCAGATTCACTGAACCAATACCCAGATGCCACTACGACAGTGCAATTAAAATATGTAAGTGTGTATTCGTACACACACACACACACACACACACACACACACACTTATCCTTGCTTACTGAATGGAGCTTTTATTTCCATGGACAAATCCCCAAGAGTAGAATTGCTGACACCAGATCATAACAAAATGCTTTCCTTGTGGGTTCCCTAGAGCCCTATTGTTCCTCAGATTATACTATAAAACTGCTGCTTTCAAAATATTTCATTTCCTAAAACTCAAGCAGCATATTAAGTATGAAAATCAGTTAGAAAAATCACTGTCAACAAAATAAAAGGTAACAAAATTCTCTAACAGTGCAGATTATATTCATTTGCTATTGCTGCACAACAGATTACCACAAACTCAATTCCATAAAACAACATGCATTTACTATTTCACCATTTCTGTGAGTCAGAAGTCTAGCAATGGCTTAGCTGCATCCTCTGCAAGGTGTCAGCGGGGCTGTATTCTCATCGGAGGCTCAAATAAACATACGTGACAATTTATTGAAAATAAGCAGGATTGCTAAAGGAAAAAGATAGCATTATTTTTGGTGTTTATAATGTATGTAGATGTAATACATATGATAAGTAGATGATAGCAGATAGAGAGTTAAATGAGCCTATACAAATGAAAATTTATACATTTTATGTGACATGATACAATAAATCCAAATAAACTATGAAAAGTTAATGATGTATATTGTAACCTCTGGAGTGAGCAACTAGAAATTAAGGCAGCAATGTATAGCTAAAATGCCAATTGTTGTTATGTGCCCTTGTATCAGGGACCTTACGACTGAATGACATCTACCATGTCCTGTCCTCACAGCCCTGCTCAGCTCCTTTAGCCTTGTGCTTATGGCTTCCTTTAGGGTGTCCACCCATCTCCGAGTTGGTCTTCCTCTTTTCCTGCTGCCTCCTGATTTTCCAAAAAGCCAAAAGGTAAATAAAAATGTAATTCCAAAAAATATTCAAATAATCCAGAGAGGGTAAAAGTTAGGAAAAAGCAATGTAAAACAAAACAAAAAGCAGAGGAGACAAATAGAAAATAAATAATAAAACACCAGACTTAAATCAAACCATAGCAATCATTACATTAACTATTAATGGACTAACCACTCCAAAAAGGGGACAAGGAACATCAGGATAAATAAAAAAGCAGGACCCAACTCAGAAATGCATTTAAACTGACACTTGTTGACTTTTAGCCAGCATTTTTAGGTGCTTTTAGCAGAAAAAATTTCAGGCTATTTTTTCTGGACCAGAAATCTTGGCATCCTCTTTTACTGTGCGATTACTAGGAAGGAGAAGTAGAAAAAAAAAAAAAAAAAACAACTAATATACAACAACTCATTCCCTAAATACTATCTTTGGTAAATAGCCTTAAACAACAGAAGAACAAGTTTAAAGGAATATGATTTCCTGGACATCTGGAGCAGTTGTGCACCATGTCCCTTGTGGTCTTTAGAGCTGAAATTCTCTTTTTCCCTCTATATCTCATTTGACAAATTACTTTTTTGAGCCCCTTCCTGCCAGGCACTGTGCTATGAATTGGAAATATGGACAGAAACAAGATAGACACAGTCCCTGCCCTTCAGAAGCAGTCCAATTGGGCAAATAAACATTTAAAAACACCCACACAATTATTTAATAACCATTATAACAAGTGTTAAGTATAAGTTACTGTGATAGCCAGACTGCAGATGACTTTAGCAGAGGTCCCAAGCCTCATCCACTGGGAACACTCAGTTATCTTGGAGAACCAAAAAGAAAGCTCAGTGAGTGGTAGCAAACCTCCTTCCCCGGGCTCTCATCAGCTTTCTGCATTGGGATGAATGTATCACTGGACATGTCCACATTTTAGAGATGGGTGACTACACACCACCCCGTTCCTGTCGGAATAGGAAAGCCTTGATGTTACAGCATATGCTTCTCTCTGGGAACCCAGGAGCCATGGGTCCATTGATAGGAGTGTTGGTCACTTTCTCTATGCTTTTAGGGTGCCATAAAAGCATATGGTACTTCTTCTGGAAGAAATAAAAAGGCACACATGCATCAGTTGGCATTCAGTTCAAAAGAGAGAAACTACACACTTCATTTCAACAGAGAGAATTTAACCTAAGTAATTTTTAATTGTTTATATGAAACTGAAAGGGCAAACATGGAAACAAAGGCATCACCAAGATAGTAAGTGCAGGAAGCAAGTACCTTCTTGGGGGTCAGGGGGAAAAGGAAGACACTGGGATTATTAAAATGTAGAGGGTTGGAGGAGGAGCCATATGGAGCTGGGACATTACCTTGAAGAAAGACACAGGTCAGTCTTACATGTCTGAGTTTACAGTAAGGCTGGTAATGGTAATAAGGAAAATGTGCGAACAGAAACCGAAGGGTGCTACAGCAATCACCTTGACACTTTGTCACCGGCAGGGTGAAGAATCACTGCTGTGTTGACAATGACAGTGAACAGGAAGGAGCAAGTCCCCCTTTCCTCCAGCCTTCTAGATTCTCTCTGGCCTCCCCTATTGTCAAAGCCCAACAAGGGACAGTTGGCAAAGCAAAAACTCACTTGCTGCATCCAGCAACACAAAGCAAAAGGACCACCATGGGGTCGAGGCAGAAACTGGTCAATAACCATCACAGTGTCACAGAGCACATCAAAACTGCAGAGCTAAAGATAGAATTTGAGAAGTGATTTTACATGGAGTGTCCTTTCTTTCCCACTTGGGAACGGAGAGCAGAAACGGCTAAATGTAAGTTCAAACTACCATTGGGCCTGTTCCTCACTCATTAAGAGTATAATTGTTTCTTTTTTAATTAGAACCATCTCAAATATGCCATAATTCATACCCTCCCCCACGACTTCCCCAGTAACATTATCTGGAGCTTCTCCTCATGGGCATCACCCTATTTATCTGGTACTTAGACTTCCAGAAACTTCCACTCGAGAACACCTGTGAGCCTGATAAAAAGCCTAATGTAAATGCAGCAGGAGCCTGGAGCGGGTTTGAAATAGATGTCATTAAAGTCATACACTTTATCTCTACCCAGACAGAGACTATGTAAATTAATATTATACTTAATAATTACTTAGCTGGTTTCCCTTGGCAACCATGCAGGAGTGGCTGAACAGAAAGGCAGAGGAACACGTTACATCCTTTTGGCAGCTTCAAGAAGTTACCATGGAGAAGAGAGGTGCAGCAGGAAGACAGCACCATCGGCACCGGCACCAGAATCACAGCATGCGGTGTGGAAGCAGTCAGCCGCACACACCACACCACTTCAAAAGCATCGGTGACGGAGAAGACAGCCGTCGCTGTGAATTAAGACAGTGCAGCAGGCCGGGCGGCATTCAGGAGAAACAGTGGTTAAGTGGCCCTGCCTCATCCGCCCGAGGAGCGTCACGTTTATCACAGACCAGAACCACCATGGTCTGTTTCCCACTGCCTGCTCAGCGCCGGGGACAAGCCAGGCGCTCAATCAATGAAACCTGGCTAACCATGTTGATGGCAAGTCACAAAAACGGCAGATGCGGAGCTGCAGCAATTGCATTTGGGAAAGTCACTATGACGATAAGCCCCTACCTGAGAGCCGTAGAAAGTGGGACCCGAGAGGGTTACTAACTTCAAGGACAAACATGCACCGCTGCAGACCACTCCCCTGATGCTCAGCGGGCAAAAGTGAGAATCTGGCTCAACATGCTTGCTTACTGGAGAGCAGTGTCTCTCCGGCCCCACTAATGTGCTGGGCAGCTTCGGTACGCAGGCTCCCTTCTACGTACTCGGAAAGCTTAATATAAAGAACTACTTTATGCAGTCTAAAACCAAGGGGACGTAGAGATCAAAATATGAACTTTCCCTATTGAACTTACCATTTAAGAGTACCATAAACTTGGCCAGTTAAATGTGCTCCGAAGAACTTCCTCCGGCGCCCTGCGCGCTGTTAGCACCGCCCCGCCCCACGCAGCGTGCGCTCCTGGCACGCCCAGCAGCTCCGGGATCTGCCAGCCGGGTGTCTGTTCATCCCCAGAACACAGTCTCTGCTCTTTAGACAAAGACATTTGGGACACATGACCTGCAGTTCTTGTATTCTAGACTGCTTATCTCCAAAAGTTAGTCATGCGTTCCTCACGGTGCGTCAAGCCCACGTAAAGATTTCTGGGCAGATCCAGGACGGCAGGCAAAGAAGTCACTGAAGGTTGTAGGCTACAGGTACTAACACCTTGGGTCTGAACGCGGTAGAGAGATCCTTTGCAGAATTTCCTTTGCTATTGGAAATGTAAATTCATTCCATCGACGAAGGCAAATTCCATTTTCAATACAAAAAACAGAATTATTTTCCACGTGCAAACTCACCCTCTCTTTGATGCCCCCTGCTGTGGTATCCTGCTAACCAGAGAAATTACAGCAAAACCTGGACGCAGTCAGCAAAGCTTTAGGTTTCCAGAAGAATGCTTTTCAAAGCTTGGGGTAAAGCTTCATTCTTGAGCAACCCCCTGGATGCCTGCAGATTGGATTCTTAAAATCACCTTAGGGTCAAGGCTGGGAAGACTTCTTGCTTCAGGGCCCTTCCGTATCCAGTGTCTTGAGATAATATGACGACAAATGCATTGGAAACTAAGAAAGGGGGCATAATGAGTATTTCAAAAGCAATTTCTCTTTTGAAGGATCCTAAATTATTTTCATAAAATATTACTTTAAGATAAATTATTGGGGCCTCATAAATACTTGATGTTGGCCAAGAAAGCGACTCTCCAAAAAACTTTGGAGAACTACAGAAAATCCTCGCTGACCTCATTTGAAATGCATTCTTTCATGCCCCAAATCAACCAACATTTTTAAATAAATTTACTTATACAACAGTGAAGATAGAAATATGCAGGGGACTTTGTACCAATGTGGCACATGGCCCCACATCTTTGCTGCCTTGTAATATCAAGAAATTGCTTTCAACAATTATAATTTTGTGGTTTGTAATATTCCCTCCATGGTTTGGCCTAGCTGCTTAATGCACAAGTTAAAATTTATTGTTGCTAGAAGTTTCATAACTTGCTAAATCCAGCAGCCAATTCCCTGTCTTCCCCTAGTTTAGCTGCCAACACCATTTGGTGCAGGTGACCACTCCCGCCTCATGTCTCTCCTGGCTTCCAGGCCACGCAGGATACTCTCCGGGTGTCTTCCTACATCCCAGGTTCCTTACTGGCTCCTCCTCTGCTTCCGGATCTCTTCTACCCAGAGTGCCCCAGGGCTCAGTGTTTGGTCCTCTTCTCTATCTTCATTCCCTCCCTTGATTACCTTACCTTGTTCTATCGCACTGCGGTTTTAAATATCATGTATGGACCAATGACTCCCAAACAAGGCCAGCTTTAGGAGTATGAGCAGTCACACAGGGCCCCACCCTCAGAAGGATCCCCACACTTGGCCTAATGCTGTACTGTTGCAATCTTGAAATCCTTAATAATGTTTTAACAAGGGGCCCTCATTTTCATTTTGCATTGAGTCCTGCAACTTGCATGGACAGTATACCTTTCTCCCAAACTTATATACCCAGACTAACAACCATCTCTCCAGACTTGTCACTCTAATGCCCGCTCCACACCTCAACTTGAATGTCTAGCAGGTATCCCAAACTCAGTAAGACCAAAACGCAACTCTTGAATTTCCTTCCCCAAATCTGCTCTAGCTCTAGCCTACCCATCTTGGTTGATCATATTGTCATGCTTCCCCTTGCCCAGGCTAAACATCTTGAAGTCACTTTTGATTCTGCTTCCCCCCAACCAAGCCATCAGCTTCTCGCGTTGGCCCCATCTTCAAAACACGTTCAGCATGCTTCTCACCACCCCTCGCTGCTGCCATCACGGTCTGGGCCATCCCCAGCCTTTTCCTGGGTCACTGCAGTCACTTCCTATAGGCCTCATGTCTTTTACTTTTGCTCCTGACAGTCCATGCTCAACATAGAAGCCACTGTGGCCCCTTTAAAACGTAAGCCCAATCATGTCACTGATCACAAACCTCCGATGCTTTCCCATTTCACTGAAGAGTAAAAGAAGCTAGTTTTTATTAAAACAAATCAACCCAAGTTTCTATAGAATGTCACTCCACCACCACCACGACCACTACCCCCACCCTAGGTATCCTCTGACCTCTTCTGCTCTTCCGCTCACTCACGCACTCACTCTCCCAGTCCTGGCTTCCCTGCTTCTCCTTGCAAATACCAGGCTTGCTCTCACCTCAGGGCTTTTACACAGGCTGTTTCCTCTGCAGGACTGCTCCTTCCAGTATCTTCATAGCCAACTCCACTATTTCCTTCAAATGTTCTCAAATTCCAACCACTTCTCGAGACCCACTTCTAACACTCTATTTAATATCTCACTCTCGATGTCCTGCTTTTTCATTTTTTTCTATGGTACATATCACCTTCTAATATAGCACAAAACAGTATACAATATTACACACTATACTGTGTATACATATATACTATGGATAGACTATACATGGTATTTTACATATATAAAAAAGTATTTTTAATTGTTTATTATTGTCTCCCCTTTCTAAAATATAAATTCCACAAGAACAGGGATATTTACTAAGAATAGTACCTGGCATAGAGTAAGCACTCAATTAAGTATCTGTTACTAAGTGTACAATGTGTAGTACAATGCATATTCATTATGGGAGAACTTTAAGGATGCACTTTAATCAGGAAGTATTTGAATTGCTCAGTCATTTATGTAGAGCCCAAGGTGATCAGCTTCAACTCCCTTCTCAACAGTTAACACAATAAAAGTTTTCCTTCAACTATTCTTCATTCAGTTATTATTCATACAAACGCTATTCTCCTCCACCGTTCATTATTTGGATAAATGAATGCTATTACTCTCAAAAACGGTACAGCAAGAGTTTGTAGATCAAGAATAAATCACGATTAAGTGGGATGCTCAAAGACTATATGCCACAATTATGCTGATTTAGTAGTATTTTACGTAGAAAATGAATTCTGCAGTAACTACAAGTAAGTAAATATAACATAACCTCTTTAAGTTCCTACTACAAATACACTACTTAGAAGTCTGTACACAGTGAGTTTCTGAGAACTGGAAATAACTTTTGCTGGTGAGTAGTAAGGCAGTAATTCACATTAGAATGTAAATGAAAGAAAAATAGCTTTCCTCAAACTTAAAACTTGCCATAGTTTTCTTGGTGGTGAGAGGAAGAAACTAAATCATTTCAATGAAAATAATTTCAAAGTGAACTTTTTCGATGGTTTCAAAGAAAAGCTACAGAGAAAGGTTGCATGGTTGAGCCTAATACCATGATGAGAAGAATGTAAATGAGCAGATTCCTCCAACTCTCCAAAAACCGGCTAAGTCAGGCCTTGGAAGTCTGCCTTGTCATGGTATGAGGACATGTTAAAAGGACCAATGTGGGGCCATATTTCTAGCTGCAGTTTAATGGGACTTCCAAAAACATTATCAAAGAATGTGTGTGGTTAGCAATGAAAGCCTATGAGGAAAGGTTAACAGATTTAGGATTATTCCCTCTGGAGAACAGAAGAGGAAATGTCTTTTCTTTCATTGTAGCTCTTAGGTTCCTTTGCATAGCGTGTCACAATTTACATTTGCTTCCTTGAATATATATAGTATCTCCTTTATATCATGACTAAGCTGTTCACCAAACAGGTTATACTATGAAAATAATATAGAAATGAGTTTTTCCATTTCAAGTGAGATTTAAACACATTTCTTGCTTAATGATTTTTGGAAGTATAAACTTCAGATACATTAAATTATATAAATTCACAATTATTATTATTACAGCATAAAGACTGTAACTTTTTATGACACAGCACACATAGTCCTCTGTTTTAGGTATGAAGTTAAGGGACGATGAGAGAGCAGGCTGGCTGGCTGTGCCTTAGGGATGGACCATCTGGCCCTGGGAACATCCCCAGTTCAATTCTGTTGTGTATCCAGAGTTGGTCCAGCTCTTAGGTCCTTCCTCATACTAATCATTCAACAAGGAGTATTCTCTCATTGTAATTGATAAAATTCCTTCCCATTTTATAAATACTCAAGGACTTTGTGATGCAATAGAGGAAGATAATAAATACATAATTTCAGTGAAGTGATTATTGTCATTGAGTCTGTATAGTCTACTCAGGACAGTAAACCTGGAGTGGCCCTGGGGTAGAATCAGAGTTGATTCTATGAGAGAAGTGAATCTTAAAAAATGAAACAACAACAACAAAACAAACCACTGCAATACCAGAGGATATGAATAATACCAGAATTAGGGCTTTGATTCAAATAACAACTAAAATACTAGGGGGAGGGGGTGGGAGGGGGGGAGCTAAATATAAGGTGATGGAAAAGAGAACTCACACTAGGTAGTGAACTTACTATGCAACAAGCTGACAATGCACTGTAGAATTGTACACCTAGAACCTATGTCATTCTTGCTAACAAATGTAACCCCAATAAATTTAACAATAAGTAAATAAATAAATAAATAAATAAATAAATAAATAGGTTTTTTTTCCCAAAGCTTTTTAATTCATAAAATGAAAGTATTTAATACATCTTAAATTTTAAAATTATACATAACAATGGAAATTGTAAAAATTTAAACATGAAATATAAATAGTCTAATATCAGCTGTTGGCAGATAAAATCAATAAAGTATTACAAACAAACTTAGCTAAACACTACATGAAATAAAATGTGATTAATCATGATAAATAGATGAAATATGATATGACCTTTTTAAGAAAAAGATGGTTCTCACAATGTGTCCATTGCTCATTGTTAGAGAGAGGACTTATTTTTGTGCACGTTTCTCCAGCTGCTGAAAAAGCTCTTTCTAATTTTTGATAGCGGTCAAGTTTTCTGTTCCTCCTGAGTCTCTGTTAGGGATTTCTTTCCCTCTTTACAGCCCTTCAATGTTGGTGTTTCTCTGCTTTCGTTCTCAGCTGTCACACTTGGCATTTTACATCTTCCTGTCTGATCTAGTTAGGTCTCGTGACCTCAGTCAGCTACAGTGGATTGGTAGCACATCCCTGTCACCAGTGCTGATCTTAATTATATATCCAACTGCATGCTGGGTATCTCTCCACGGAGATAGCTAGAAATGAGTTCATCCTCCTTGCCCTGCAAATTGGTAAGTCTTCAGTATTTACCATCTCAGTTGTTGACACAATCCTTCACGCAGACACCCAAGCCAGAATTCGGCACCAGTTACACTCCTCCCTTCCCTTTTCCTTTCCATGTTCAATTAACCCCCAAATTTTGCTAATTTTACCTACTGAATGTTTACATCTGTCCCTGCTTCTGTCTCCACTACCACTGCCATTAATTTAAGTCTTATCATTTCTTGACTACTTCAACAGCGTTCTAATTGATTTCTTTGCCAACTTCAATTTCCATCTAAAATACCATTTAAACCAAATCACTCTCTTGCTTAGATCCTTCTGGGCCTTTTCCATTATCTATAGAGTAAATTGCTTAACCCTCTGACTGCTATAAAGCACTTTATGTAGTTCAGCCCTTGCCTACGTCTCCAGCCTCATTCTGAGTCGATATCGTGCTTCAGGAATACAAAGCTATTTGTAAAAAAAAAAAAAAAACAAAAACAAACAAACAAAAAAAACAAAGCTATTTGTAGTTTCCTGACATAACATGGTAATTCAAAATTCTTTGTATTTCCCATACTAATTTCTGTACCTAGAATGCTCAGTATTTTCCTTTATAACTTGTGCTTTTTATGTCCTTAAGACATATTTGACTTCCCGATGTTACAAAGACAGTAACACATGAGTAGACATCAGGTTTTGTGCTTTCTATGTGGATATTCAATTGGCATAACACCATTTATTGCAATGTCCATTTTTTCCCTCCGCATTACTACAGTGTCACCTTTGCATAAATAAAATGTTCACATAAGCACCTGTTTGGAAACTCTATTCAGTTCCATTGGTCTGCTTTCTAGTATCTGGCAGTACAAGTCTTCCGACTTTGTTCTTCTAGATTGTCTTGGCTATTCTTGGTCTTTTGAACTTTCAGATAAATTTTAAATCAGCTTATCAATTTACACATACATATACCCTGCTGGGATTCTAACAAGGATGAGACTAAATCTACAGATCAATTTAGAGAGAACTGACATGTTTACAATACTGTGTCTTCTGATCCATGAGCATAGTGTATCTGTCCAGTTACCTAGGTCTTCTCTAATTTCTTTCAATAACATAATTTTCAGTATAGTGTTCTTAAGACTATACATCTTTCATTAAAATTTATTCTTAGGTGAAATGGGCTGGATGGTGTCCCAAAGATGTGAGATCCTAACCCCTGGAACCTACAAATATTACCTTAATTGGAAAAAGGGTCTTTGCAGATGTGATTAGTCACAGATCTTGAAACAAGGAGATGATCCTGGATTATCCACATCGGCCCTAAATGTCATCACAGTGTCTTTATATGACAGAAGAAGAGGGAAATTCAAGGCATACACAGAGAAGGCAATGTACAGATGGAGGCAGTGACTGGCATGATGTGGCTTCAAGCCAAGGAATGCGAGCAGACACCAGAAACTGGAAATGCAAGGAACAGAATCTCCCCTAGAACCTATGGGCGCAGTGTGGGCCTACTGACACCTTGATTTCAGACTTCTGATCTCCATAACATTAATTTTACATTTTTAAAATTTGTTTTAAGCCACTGAGTTTGTAGTAATTTATTACAGCAGCCACAGGAAACACTAGCTATTTGATATTTTTGTTGTATTTATACATAGTATCACTTCTTTAAAAATTCATTTTCTAATTGTTTAGGGGTAGTATATAAAAATACAACTGATCTTTACATGCTGACTGTATCCAACGACTTGTTATATTCACTCATTAATACTAATAGTTTATCATTATAATTTTATATAGACTCTCATGATTTCTGAAAGTAACAGATTTATGTATTTCTTCCTAATCCGTATACATTTTTCCTTTTGCAATTGCTAGGATATTCAGTACTATAGTGAAGTATATCCTCTTATACCTTTTGATTTTGGAACTACAAAAATGTATTGTCTTTTCCAAATTTAAAACACAATAAAAATAGTAAAAACAGAAAAAAAAGGAAAATAAAAAATACAGTAAGAAAGCAGCCAAACAAAATAACCATCCTTCTAGTTGACAAATCCAAAGGCCTTTTCTTAAACCCTTCTCATGACTCTGCATCATTGGACATTGGTTATTAACCCTTTCGTAAAGCTTTCCTCTTCCTTGTTCAGATTCTTTTGTTTCTTTAACCCCCTATAAACATTCCCCAGATATTCTCCTTAGGTCTTGTGGACCCTGAGAAGATAACCACCAAGAAGGACTCCTGGTGGCTAACTGGGCTCAAATTTAAAAACAGAGCTTAGCAGCCATTTCTAAACAGGGGCCTTCCCCCAAACTGCACTTCAGGGAGAGGTCTGCACTGAATGGCCTGCCTGCACTGTGCTCCTGTAATCTGAGCTAGCGCTTATAAAGGAGTTCCTGGAATAGCATTTCAACCAATAGGACTGAAGCTTTCCTTTTGGACCAATCAAACTGTAAGAATTTGAAGCCCTCATTTTCATGAGGACAAACCAATCAGGGACCAGGGGCAGGGACTTCTGAATCCATAAGTCGGCTCACCCATTGCACAGAGTGCACCCTTTCCTTTTCCACTAAAGAATGGTTTTTCTTAGCAAGAGCAAAGCAGAGCAGACTGAACTTGTGGAGCAGGTAGATCAGAGCACATCAGGACAGAGCAGTCTGGGCTGAAAGGGGCCTGGCCCCAGGGCTGCCTAGCAGCCAGGGTGCTTCATAATTTAGCTGTGACACTGCTGAGCTATTGTTTCACAGCTGTGCTCTTCTCACAACCATGCTGTTCTCAGAGTCCTGCTGTATCTGTTTCAACTGAATCAAGAAAGTTTCGCTCTTCACTGCACCCAAATTGAGAATTCCTGTTGATGTTGAATTGGCACCAATGACCATCAGTTGATTCTTTCCTCCTTCTATAACTGTCCTGTTAACTGTTGGGAAATCATTTAAAGGACAACTCTTTAGAAGGAGGTCAGTTTCAGGTACATTCCCTTTCTCCAGGGGCAAAAATAGAAGCGTGCTTCCATTTTTTTAAAATTCCATAACCCACCCACTCCCTGAGGTTCTTCTGCCAAGAGTGGAATACAGTTTTCCTTGCTCTGCACTCTGCTACAAGGAAGAAAAGCACAAAATCTTAATGGGTTTTATTAATAATAAAAATAAGTTACAAAAGTCCCCAGATCTTCAGAATGTTTTAGTCCTTGATCTACATGCACAAATTGCTTTCTACAGAAAAGTGGATGGAAGATGTTTAAAAAATTGGAGTATTAGAAAGTTGGCTGGCCACGAGACCTCTTTGTGAATTCACTCAGTTCAGGGTCTGGCCTTTGTGTTACAGGGCCTGAGATGCTGAATCATGTTCATTAGAAAAGTTTACATATAAAAACCAAATTATTGGTTTTTATAACACCAATATACACTGATTATAATACCACTGTATTCATTTACAGTGAAAAATGTAACTGTCAAGGGAAATGGCTATTTATTTCATTGGGTCAGGACGCTCTCTCCCTGTAGGAAAATTGTGAGTTAAAATAACATACAGAACTGTATTTTAAAGAAAAGTAATAGAATAAAAGGTTTGGTTGTACATTGAATGGAATTGTCAAGCTTTGATAGAGAGATGAAACGATCTCTACTACCAGAACCAGTCAGATTTTGTACCTGCTCAGGTGACTTTCCCTTTTAGACAGGGACCTGCCAAATATTTACATAGTTCCCGGGCTTTTCTTGGCATATTTCTTGATTGAGACATTTCCGCTTTATGTATGAATTTCTTTCAGTGGAGATTTGCTCTGGTTAGAAAGGCTATTTCAGGTTTGATCCACTCTGCATTGACCTAAAACAGCATTCTTTCAGGGTAATCTTTGTGTTTGGAAAATATCTTTACTATTGACCCCAAATATTGCTCTGCATACATACGCAGGCTAGAGGCTCAGAGTAGTAAGTCCTCATTTCTACTTGTACTTCTGAGAAATATTCAAAAAGAACATTATAAGCAGCCTCCGACGCCAGGCAGCCTGGCACATAGCAGACGTCCCGAAATCTGGTGAACTTTTGCCGTGCCCGATTCCTTCTGCCCAATGCACTTCAGAGAAGCATTACAGAGCACCGCTCCAGCCAGGCCGGACACCCTGCCCGAACGCAGCTCTTGCCCCACCTCTGCTTGGGGACTCCGCCCTCTTGACAGCTCTGCTCCAAGCCTTGACCACACAGGTCAGCACAGGCTGCGTAGGCGCCAACCCGGCAAGGACACAGCCCTTATTTCATTTCACCTCTGAGAGCACCCACTCCTCAACTAATTAAATAACAAAACCAAAAAAAAAAGTGAGAAGAGGAAAACGGGGGGAGGGGGAGGGGGATAACAAAAAGTCTTTTAGCAAAACACAGCGGCACTGCTCAGGACTAGAAACTCAGCTCGGTCCTCTACGTCTCTCTAGGGACTCAGGCACCCAGCTCAGAGATCCAGAAGCAAGAGCAGCGTCCAGCTCGTGATGACCGCGTCTGGTTCTCTGGCCGGCTGGGCCTGGGAAGCCACACGCCGCCCTGCTTCACTGTCCGACCGCACCGCGGCCAAGCGCGACCCCAGCTCGACGCCGGCGCAGCAGCCAGCACGTCGCAATACCTGCACAAGGCCGCGTTCCCGCTGGGGCTCGGCCTGCCCACCACCCGCTCAGAAAAAGGGGGGCTGCTCCCCTGACTCCGGCGCCTCGGGTCGCGCCGGCCCTTTCTCACGCTGGACGCGTTCCTTCCGCTCGGAGAGGGCAAAGAGTCCCGCTCCCTTGCGCGCGCCTCCGCCCGCGCTCCAGAGCGCCCCCTAGGAAGGAAGCCCGCGAGGCGGCCGCGCCTCTGCGGCGATTTTGGGAGTGCTCGGTGGGGGTTGCCCGGGCCGCCGGCGCGCGGGGCTTCCCCGCCCCTCCCCCTCTTCCCCCGCCACCCCTCCTCCGCCGGCGGCCGGAACCTCCCTGCGGAGCGGAGTGATACCGGCGGCGGCGCAGAGCTCGGCTCGGCAGAGCGGGGCGTCCGGGACTGCGCGGGGCGGGCGGCGGGCAGAGGGAGGAGGGGAGAGAGGCGGGGCCGGGGCGGGTTGTTGTGAGGCGACTGCGCTACTGCCGGACCGGGGCGGTTATGGCGGCTCCATATTAACACCCTCCTCCTCCTCCGCCGCCGTCTCCTCCTCCTCCTCCTTTCCCTCCCGCCCGCACTCGTAAGCCATCGCCCCCTTCACCCTGAACGCCTACCTTCTCCCCTCACCTTTTCCCCCTCCCCTCTTCTACCATGCCCGGCATGATGGAGAAAGGGCCCGAGTTACTGGGGAAGAACCGATCGGCCAACGGCAGCGCCAAGAACCCGGCAGGCGGTGGTGGCAGCGGCGCCTCGTCCACCAACGGCGGGCTGCACTTCTCGGAGCCCGAGAGCGGCTGCAGCAGCGACGACGAGCACGGTGGTAGCCTCGAACTCCTCCCCGCCAGCCCGCCTGTCCCCCTCCCTCCTCCCATCCCCCAGCCCCCTCCCCTCGCCGCGCTCGCGCCCTCCCTCCCCTCGGAGCCGGGGCGCTGCGGTAGCCTCGAACTCCCGGTGCAGTGCAGCAGCACCCCCCCGCGACCCCCGTCCCTCCGCCCTCGACCAATCCTCCGCCCTCCACCCCCCCCCGCTCCCCGCCCCCATCCGCTGCCATCTCCCGGAGTGCCCCGAGTTAATATCTTCCCAGCCACCCGCCGCTCCTTTCCTCCCTCGAGCAATTTTTATATTTTATTAAGTGTCTCTTTCTTTTGCTTTTTTCTTTTTCTTTCATTTCTTTTTCTCTTCTTGTTTTCTTTTTTCTTTTCTTTTATTTTTGGCATTGCTTTGCAGATGTTGGGATGAGAGTCGGAGCTGAATACCAAGCCCGGATCCCAGAATTTGATCCAGGTAGATATATTTGCTTAGGCAAAAAAATCCTGTCTCCCCTTTTCTGGGATTGGTTTAGGGTGGAAGGGGTAGAAGGCGGGCGGGGTAAGGGTCCGGGTGTGCGGTTGGGAGGGGATGCAGGGCTGGGATGGGCAGACATCTCTGGCGGGGAGGCTGTCAGGCTTGGCAGGGCTGTGACACAGGGCGTGTGGGCAGATGTGTGCATTGCAAGGTTAACATGGTTCCTTTGGAGGCCACTTGTCCGCTGGTGGCATCGCCCTTCTGCCCCCTGAGCTCGGGGCGAGGTCTAGGAGAGCAGAGGGAGACGGCCCTCGGCGGATTGGGGGTCCGCGACCGGGGGAGGAGCGGCTGCGGGGCCGAGAGGCTCTGCGGGCTGTGTGTGGAAGAAGCATGCCAATGTCAATTGCCACTCCACCGGCCCCCAAGAGCAGAGGGCCGCGCTCCACGAGAGCGGCGGATGCCTGGACTGCTGTCACCGGCCGAGACCCAGGGCGAGCCCTGCCCGACCCGCTCGCACCCAGGATTTTCTTTTTTATTTCATTTTGGCTAGGTGGTGTAGCTTTGCTCACGACAGCTCTGCGGAGTGCAGGAGCCAGGGAAAGAAAGGGATGGGGGGAGGGGTGGGGAGACGCCAGAGGCACACACCTCGATTGAGAGCCAGCCCTAGGAAGTCAGACCACAGGACAGTGGCTGCAGCTGCCAAGGAGACATTTTCTCCTGGAGCAGCCAGGTTCCAGCGTCCTCTGCCAACCCAGCTTGCGGGCTCCCTGTCTACTTTTCTCCAAACAGGCTCCCTGGCGGTCACGGGATTTCAGCCTGGACAGGGATTGGGCGAGAGTTCCGCATATGGAGGCGCCCTTGCTGGAGCCTCCCGGAGTGGAGCGTGTTTCCTTCTCCCCACCCCACCCCGCCCCGACCCTCTTCACTTAGGCTTTGGACAGACTTTGAAGGGGTTGGGTTTCTTTCTCACAGTTGGTTAGTTTTGTTTTTTGTTTACCATTGCTCGCTCATAATAACGCTGTGTCTGTATTGGACTCTTAAATTCTGTATTAGATATTAATAGGGGTGGGGAACAGCATGTATATTTGAGTATAGAATGTGGATGGGTATTTTCATTACTCCCTTGTTCCTACGGCAATGCAAAATGATATTTACCAACCATTTAAAGAGTTTTAGGTAGCAGCAACTCTTATTCCAAGGGGGAGGGTGAAATAGTGAGTGTTAAAAGGAATGTCAGTGCAGGCTGTGTTGCAGTGGGTAGGAACAGCGGTGCAAGAGTGCTCATGATCTGATTGCGTTCAAATGTCATGGCAGTTACTACATTTTATTGAAAAGCCATCGGTGTGTGTACTGGTGGGCTTCAAATAAGTAAATGTTTTGTGCAACTATTTTCTTTGAGGTAGGCAGTAGGTGAATGGCACTTTTATAGTACTGTGCTGCCTCAGGTTTAGCTTGACAGTTGGAAAGAATTTGCCTTGGCTTAAGGTAGACTGAATTCAGTTCCCAACTCATCTTTGTGCTGCGAACAAGTAAGTCACTGGCCTTCCCTGAGCCTCAGTTTTCTAGTTGTGAAATGGAAATAAAAAATATTTCATGGCATTCTTGCCAGGGTTACATGACTGCACAGTATTGTTCAGTATAAATCTTATAATTAAGAATGATTCTGCACACATTTATACCTTTCTGATTTGGGGCTTTCTTTGGGATTCTGCTTTGTGGGGAATTGATAAACTTATTTCCAAATTAGAACTCAGCAGCCCGAATTATTTCATTGTTTAATAAGCATACCCGTCTTTTTGCCCCATTAGGTTTATGTTTCATAGACAGTTGCACACAGGTTGATTAGGGGTCTGTGTTTAAGAGCCAGGCTTTATGCTTTGACAGATTAACACATGCGATGGCCTGATCACTGTAAAGCATTTTTGTTTTATAATAGGTTAAAGACTGGTACAAATTTCAAAATTGAAAAATAATTCATTAAAAGTGCAGAATACTTCTCAGATGGCCACTATTTGGATTATCCTGTTCACTTAATTACCATATTTTGCTTATTTCAGAGCTAAGTAGAACATTGGGGTGGGGGGAGTCACTGAAATACTACTGTTCTTTAAAGTTATATTTTCAGTTTATTCAAACTGTAATGGATACTGTTTATTAGAATAAGGGTAAATGTCACATTCCCTAAGTTCACCTGTTCATCTTCTCCTTAATCTTCTGTAGAAAAATACTGAACCCAAGGGCACAACTAAAACCATTTACCATTTAAACTTAGGTCTTTTGGCTCTGAAACACAAGACCCCTAACCAACCTATGTATAGTTACCTACAGCTGTTGTAGGCAAATGGGGTCAAGCAAATGTAGCTTATCAATTATTAGACACTTTTTACAAGGAAATATTGAGCCTCTATGCAATTCAGCATAATACCACTGCTTTCTTTTATTCTAAGTGTTAAACTGTTGTATGAAGTTTTTACTTCACATCAGTTCAATATAATTGGGTGAGAATTTAAACATCGTTCTTTGGAAAAGGTAGAAGAAGAAAAGGGATTAATTAATGATAGAAATTGAGATACGGTCAGCTCTCTTCTCCTTTTCTCTTTTTCATTCCATTACCTTTAGCCTCATAAAACACTCAGTCTGTCATCATAGAGATTGTTTACCCACAGCCATCCAAGTCTTTTGGAAGAAAAATTTCTTAGGTACCAAGATTATGTTATCAGGAAAATTAAAGGGGGTATGTATGCGTGTGTGTGGAGGATATTTTTATTGGAGGAGATGATAGGGATGATGGTAGAAATTTTAAAATTACTAAATTGACTTTGAAAACATGAGGAGAATTGAGATTTAAGTTAAAATTGTTAAAGTTAGGAGATTAGGAAGTCTACATGAATTAATGAACCATTGCTCAGAATGCCTTTATAAAAATTGACTAGATTTCTGATTATTTTCTTAGGTTTCTTTTTTTCTTTTGATTCTTTACTAGGTCTTCACAACTTTTATTTAGTGCCTCCTGTCTATATTTATATCATGAGGAACAGTTTTGTGTGAATATTAAGTATCTCACTTCTTATCATATGTCTTTTAGCTAAGATGGCATAGTGACCCTGGTTGAACTACCTGAGATAGCCAGGCCATAGTTTCTCATTTGTAAAAGGGAGATAATAACTATCACAAGATTATGTGAAAATGAGTATTAATATAAAGAAGTGTTTTTCAAGATAATTTGTATACCTATACACCCATAAAAGGGTTTTTGAAAAAACAGATTCTCACATATTTTCAAGTTGACATCTATTATTTGTCACTAAGTTTAAAAGTTGAAAAAGGTAATCTCCAGTATATTGAAAATACTAACACCTTGAAATAAAGCTGTTACATTCTTACTTTAAATGCATCTAATTAAATAGAAATACTAAAATGATGTGATGGTACCTATTTTATAAAGTATATAAACAAGCTCCTAACAGTCTGATGGGTGTGAGACCTGTCTTTTTATTTTAGTGAGAGAAGGGCTCTTAAGAAGAATAAGGTCAGAAGGAGAATGAGCAGATAGCTTAGACTGCAGGTGAGTTCTCAGGCAGGTGGTTTTGGGAAAGAACACAGGGAAATTGAAGTTCTGAAAGTTGATTCCCGTAAAACTTATTTGTGCTATGTATCCCTTGGAAAATCTTTGTTGATCCCAGCGTGAAGCTGGTGAATTAAGTAGATAATTCAGAGCCTAGTTTATAAGTGGTAGAATTCTTTTAAATATTTGGAGTATCTTAATATTTTTAATATTTAAGTTGTTTATATAGAATATTTGTTCCATGATTTCTATCCAAGTCTATATTTTAAATGTCTTAAAGGAAATCTAAAAAGAAATAGATTTTTATTTTTATACTCATTTTGAAATTAGGTGGTGTAGAAATCTTAGCTTATCAAAATTACACAGTCATCCCTCTATATCCATTGAGGATTAGTTACGGGACCACTGAGGGTACTAGTATCTGCTGATGCTCAAGTCCCTTACATAAAATGACATCGTATTGGCATATAACTTACGCACATCTTCCCATATACTTTAAATTATCTCTAGGTTACTTCTAATACCTAATACAATGTAAATGCTGGATAAATAGTTATACCATATTGTTTAGGGAATGATGATGAGAAGAATAGCCTGTACATGTTCAGTATCGATGTAGCCATCATAGGCCTAACCAAACTCTATGCGTCCCCAGCAACTTCACATTTTCCCCAATGTTTTCGATCCCATGGTTGGTTGAATTTGCAGATGCAGAACCTCTGGATACAGAGGCCGACCATACTTTTGTTTTATAGTTGTGGGTTTTCCCCACTGCAGTCTCATAAATGTATTTTACCAACTGCAGTTAAGGAGATCGGAGAGATTTCAAAGGGATTAAACTTGAATGTTTCATTTAATAATTTTGAAAACTGTTATGTAATTTTATTTTCAAAACTGTCATGCTACTATAGTCTGTTAAAATTGTGCTAGCTTGCTATCTAGGTTTTAGTTTGTTTGTTTTTTTTTAATCCATTCAGAAGGATTAGTTATTTGGTTTGTGAGTCAAGTTTGATTCTCAATATTACTTCTGAATATCAGACAATTTCAAGGTATAATCTTATGTTATAGATAGAAGCAAAATAAACATTGGGTTTGAGTTTTTGTACTTTAAATATTTCCATTCATTTCTACTTTTGTGATGGAAGGGGTAAAACTTAATTGGATGTAAAGCATCCTGGGCAATAAATTGTTTTTAATAATATGTTCTTTTCTCCTTTTATTGGAGGGGAATCAGGTCTGAGTTGTCAGAAAAACAAAGAAGTCATTTCAGCTATTCAGTCTTATTTTCAAAGGGTTGGTAAGAGGGGGCATCAGCTATTTGCGTTAGAACCCTGTGAGGTTTTATTCATTTGAATTCTTACTTGATAATGTGGGAAGAAGTCCTTTCAGAGCTAAGTATGAAGGGAACTTAAAGAACTGTTTTCAATGAGTATATACTAGTAATAAGTGCTACGTAATGCTTACCATATGCCAGCTGCTATATATTTTATATATATATAAATTCATTTAATTTTTGAACAACTATATGAAGTAGGTACTCATCCCTGTTTTTAAAGATGAGTTACACTGAGGCACAGATTAAGTAAGTAAGAAAGTGGCCTAGCTGGGATTTAGACTTGAGACTGGCTTCGTAATGGTTACCCTCTTAACCATAATTCTAAAATCTCTGTCATTTCCTTTGAACATCCATCGTCTCTTGGGCCTAGTTGACGCATATATGATTGAAAATGGTGGAATCCAGTTCAAGGTTAGGGAAAGAACATTTTGAAGTGCCTAATTAGGCATCTCTCCTAGCAGACATGATGACTCTTTCTGCGTGCACATACCCATACATCCATATTAGCAGAGCTGCTAGTCCCCACAGCTTGGATGCTGGTTTCTGCCAGATCAAGCCCTTAATTACAGTGCCAAGAGTTTTGGGGAGACTTAACGGCTATTCTTCATGGGAAAAATGCAAAAAAATCAAGTTTATATTTGTTTAAGAAGAGATATTTAATGAAAATATTTTAAATCAGATCTTCAGTAATGCAAGTATCAGATCCAAGGAAATATGTTTAAATATTAAGCATGATATGCTATTAAGATGTGAGACTTAATGGAGACCTTTGTTGCATTCCATGTTCTATTAAATAGGATTTAAATTATCTTATTATCACAATCTGTTGTGAAGAGAAGTCATCATCATGTTAAAGGATTTAAAGTTTAGGATACTCTCTAGAAATAGCAATAGGTTTTATTAATTAAATGAAGGCTTCTGAACAATTTAGGTATGATATCTGTATTAATTTCCTTTGAATGATTTGGTGCTTTTGCATTTATGTTTCTATTTTATGTGGTTAAAATTAAATGTACAAGGACTGTCCGGAAAAAATCCAGCCATAATACCTCTGTTTTTCATGTTACATGGCTGGATACTTTCTGGACAGCCCTCCTATATTTTAATATTGAAGTTTTTAAAAGACATTAAATTTTATTTTAATTGAATATAAATTTTAGATAGTATACTTCTAACTTGTATTTTCTTAAATTCTTAGCTCCTTTTGTGGTCTTTTATTAAATATACTTATGATAAAATGTAATAGGTTTGCTTTTAGATTTGTAATTACAGTTTTTCTAATACTTCGGTAGTGTTATGTCATTTCTCTTTTCTTTATTCTTAATTTTTCCTTATGGTAAAACACATTTTAAAAACAACTTTAGCTTCATATTTCACTAACAGTGTATCATTCTCTAAAATATGTCAGTTGAATATACAATAGTGATGTGTGCTGATTCTCCAAAAATAAACTACTGAATGATATTAAATTATTGCTTGATAGATAACGTCTCTAGATTGAGATGACAGTACTAATTCCTTTACACCTAGAATTGAATGTTTTGTGTTCCAATATCTCATAACTATAAATGATTATAGTTGAACCTCTAAATTCTGTTAATGTGTTTTGTGAATTGTTTTAGAATTCGGGTTTTTAGTTGGTGGCAGCTATCAACACTTTTCAAAGTCAGTTATGATGTATTCTTAGACAGGTCTTCTTAAAATAGGTAGCAACAAATGCTTCATTTGTTGATAGTTTTAATTAACTTCAGTGTACCTAAGAATTAGGAAGAAAGCAGAAAAAGACCACCAAGTAATTAAAAGACAGACCCCAGGGGCATACATGTGCTTAGCTCTGGAATAGCTGTGTCAGGCTTTTGTTGATTCTGTCTATTCTTAATTTACATGCAGTTTCAGTAGAGCTTGATTTTTCTGACTTTTTATATTAAAACAGATTAGAAATAAATTAGAAACAGCAATAGTATGCTTCTAGATTAGAGATACAGTCCTATTACTTTAAGAAGTAGCATTTACTTTTACATTTTTTTACTTCATTTTCCTCTTACACAGAGCATGTACTTTTATAAATATAAATGTATAAATGAAATTAAGTCTAAAAAGGAATAGTTGACAATATTCCTAGCAAGGAATAAGATAAAAGCCATAAAAAGTTGATACAAATATTTAAAAATTACAGTAATCTTGGCCCATTTAGATATGGGGCAAACAGGTAACTTACCACCTGAGGTATTCTCTGTGGTTTTAAAAGAGATTTTAATGACTCCTAAGTCATGTATAGGAGATTGTCAGAGTTATTACCTGTAAAGAAGTAGGGATGTGTAATGTACTTAAGGAAATCTTTCTTTTTAATTTAAAGGGGGTAAGCTTCAGTGTTTATGAAATTTCCTTCATTTTCATAAATGGGACATTTACTATAGTAGGACTGTCTGGACAGTATCCAGTCATGTAACTGTTCTCATTATATTGACAATGGCTGGATATTTTCTGGACAGCTCTCATATTTACTATAAATTTGTTTTCCTTGTCTTTGTTTTTGTGTGTTTTGCTTCTTTGTCCTCTTTTGCAGGTACTGTACTAAAATAGAAATAAACTAATTTTGTTTACATTTATTTTGAATGTAAATAAAAATCCATCATATTCAAAGTAATTAATGTTTCCCCCAGGTGCTACAAAGTACACAGATAAAGACAATGGGGGAATGCTCGTATGGTCTCCGTATCACAGTATCCCAGATGCCAAATGTAAGTTTTCCGGAATTGAGTGTTTATATCAACAGGGATCTGTCAACCAGTTCAGAATGCAATGCAATTTATATTTGTGTTTGGGTCTCTTCAATTCACATAAGAAAAATCAGTTTGTCTTTGTTTTGTTTTATTTTTTGATGGAGGTTGTTATATTAGAATGTTTTTCCTTTTGTCAAGATAGTGGGTTGATCATTCCAATTTGTGTCAGGCCCAGGAAGACTGAGAAATCCTAGGATCTGATGATGGCATTGCTGCTTAAATCCGCAAGCAGGGGAGGGAGTTACTATGTAGACATCTGCACAGGCCTTTCCTCAGTATATGGAGCTGTAAAGAAATGCCTTCAGACTTCAGAGAGCCCACTATCATTACCATTTTAAAGAGGAAAGGGGAGAGAACTGACTTCAGCAGCCATCAATCAGGTCATCTTTGTGCTCTCCATTTGTGGACGGAGACCTTCCGGATCAATGACCATGCACTTCTTGAATCATGGTGTGGCTTTAGACTTCCATGTGATGTAGCGGACCTGATCCTTTGCGGCACATCAGATATAGGAAACGTGCAGGTAACAAAACTAAGATCCCCACCCCTCCATTTAGTTATCATTGAATTTACTAAAACAAATGAAAGAAAAACACGGAACACATATCCTTGCAGTTATAAAATAAAGTTGTCTTTTAAAAATATTTGCTAAATCTTATAGATGTCCCATGGTGGTTTATTTAGTCCTATGAAAAGTAATGATTGTATGCATAGTAAGTCTAATGATTCTTATTGATGAGAAAACTAAAAATTGAAAACTGAGTATTATTCTGCATACCTGATAATTTTTTCTATTTAAGAGTTTTAAAATACCAGCAAAAGATCTAGCTGGTAACCTATGAATTAAATGCTCTTGAGGCATTGTTGAACAGAAAACATAAAATTGTGCATTCGGCCTGGGACTATATACTGAGAAACCTGAAAAGAGACTATTGGGTTTCTTTGGTCTAACCCTTATTACAGGCAAAGATTTTCATTCACAGACTGAGTTTCAGGATGTCATTGGCTCTTGCTGTTTTAGCACTATTTTGTACACTGGTGTGTTTCCTAGCAAAGTGGGAAACAAAATTCAGAAAGCCAATATTTCCTGCAAGTATTATGACTGTGTGGAATATCCAGCTGAAAGTCTAGGGCTGTACATTGGAATCACTTCGGGAACTTAAAAATAAATACCACACCACTGATGTTTGGTCTCTGTCTATAACCAACTCAGTCAGAAGTTTCAGAGGTGGAGCCTGGGCTTACTTTTTAAAAGTTCCCCCACTGATTTTAATGCATAGCCAGAATTGAGAACCACAGGTTGATTGGTATGGTTTAGCCTTCTTTTACAGGACTATAACACATTTTTGTTGAAGTTAATCAGCATATATTTAGACCTGTCATGTGTTTAAGTTCTGTGGTTTCTAAATAAAATATAATATTAGGATTTTCTATACCAAAAGCTTACAGTCCTAGGGAGATATAATAACGTCCATAAAAAAAATAGTTGTTATTCTAAGAGCATTATTGTTATGATCGCATATTTATACATTAAATTGTACTGTACTAACGAATAATAATAACAGATTCTTATAAAGTATTTAAAATGTGCCAGGCGCTATTCTGGGCACTTTATATGTATTAGATCATTTAATCCTAGGAGAAGGTGCTGTTTTTATCACCATTCAGAGTGAGGATACTAAGGTACAAAATGGTCAAGTTAATTGCCTAAAATTAAAAAACTAATGACAAGGCTGAGAATCAAGCTCAAGTAGACTAGTTGTTCTAGGATCAGAATTCTTAACCACTGCTTCTGAAAAATATGCTTAATTAATATATACATATATATATATATGGTATAAAGGATCAAGGAGTGTGACTATATGGACTTCATTTAAAACTGAGTCCTGCTGAATGTGAAATAGCAGACTTCTCAGCAGTGAGGCCTTGAAATAGCCAGTGGTGTGTCACCATTGAAGCTGTGCTTATCTAACTGATTCTCTTGGCTTGATTACATAGGGGGGAATGAATGAAAATGAAATATTTCAGACACCTCAGGAAGAGCTGAAGAAAATTATAGGGATACTGCAGCATATTTAAAATGTGCTGGTATTATGTATAGCTGGCAAAACTACAGCAAAACCATTCTTTATACAGCATTCAGAAATGGGAAGGTAAAGGCTTCGGGCCAACTCCAAGTATGAGATAGGGTCTTACAGCTAAGTGTCTTCAAATAAAAATTGCAAAAGAAGATAGAGAAATTAATATTTTATACTATGATTAGGTTCTATTGACTATCACAGATTGGTCTTTTTGTATGCAAAATAATTACAGTAATGGCATTGAATTTAATAAATGTAGGTTATATAGTCACAGAGATAAGTCATACTAAGTAAAATTTTAAGCCAAGTGAACTTCTATCCTGGTCATACAAATAGAAGTTTTTTTTGTAACATTCATGGAAAATGACTGGTTATTATTTTTTACCCCTGGAATACTCGTATAAATTTTTAAATTGTTTTTAAAAAACGTGGACCTGGGCAATTGAAGTTAATGAGAATAATTAATTATATAACATTGTTTCATTACAGTGGATGAATATATTGCAATTGCAAAGGAGAAACATGGCTACAATGTGGAACAGGTATGTAGAGAAACATTTTCATATTAAGGCTTGATCAATATTTACCAAATCCAAAGAAATCTCATTAGTTTCTATACTAAGGAATTGCCTAAGTTCAACCAACTTTATAGATACCACAAAAGTCCTAGCAAAGACTGACCTTTCAGCATTAAGGATTTTGCTTTTATAAACATTATTCATCTCAATGGCTTGAACATTTTTCTTTGTTTCTTATTCTACTTTGAGTTTTAAAAGTATCTGAAAGCCTTCAGGATTGCTCTGACAAATGCTTATCAAAAAAAGGAAGTTTTTTTAAATACAGGTAAATTCTCTTTGACTTTTTAATCTAAAAGACCTAAAAGTTAAACTGTTTATTTAAAACTTTAAAAGGAGATATATATGACATGTTTTGTTATGCATAGTAATGAGGGGATAGTAACTAAATATTAGATCAGATTTTATCAGAATGAATAGTAAAGTGAGCGAATTGTCTGTAACCTGGATTAGTAAGAACTAACTTTATAGTCAGTGATGTAGTTAAATAATAGAAAATCATCTCTGTGAAAATGAGATGTTTATCTAAATGTAGTTATCTTTTTATCTTTTTTTGATTTTGAAGCCTTTGATTACATATTTTGTTTTTAACCATTGACTTTTCTGTTTAATGTTTAAGAAAATGTGACTGCACATATGTTGATTTTCATGTTCATTTTAAATGAGTATTACCAAAGTACAGAAATTAATTTTAAAACTCATTATCTAAAGAGTTGCCGAGTCTCTTAAAATACAAAACTTTATCTCCTAAATGATACTCAATATCTTATAGTATAGATAAAGCCCTATTATTATCTACAATAAAAGACAAAGTTGTAGAATTGTTGGAAATTGTGCATTTCAGCCTTTCCTATAATTTACTAATAAAGTCATTGAAGTTATTACTATACCTCATATAATTCTTTGTGTACATTATGATAATAAAGAACTTTTAAAAAGATACGTGTCAAAAGATCCTTATAGTTGCAATTGAGGTACTATTCTTGGAAGTGTTTAGTCCAAGGTATTTCTAGTATTTCTCTGCTAAGTCTCAACTGAGCACTTGTTGTTTTGTTACCAATGATAGTTTCATTCGAGTACTGTTTTACTATATACTTTTCTTTTTAGCATATTTTTCTCTTCACATTGACAAATGACTAAATGTGGGAAAAGTCTTGATATGAGCCTGCAGATCTGCTTTAGTGATTATGATTATAGGCCCTCTCCTCAGCTCACTGTGTTAGATTCTGTGGCAAATAGAGTATGTAAGCACACGCACTGTTCCGAGGCCTGATTTAAAAGAAGTTAATCAGTGAGGTCTGCTATGTGGGTTCCCCTGATTAAAAGCCCCACAGTGTGAGTTTCTTTTCAGTTAAAGTCACAGGCTTAAGATTTTAACCTAATTTGTGTTTAACTCTCTTAAGTGTATTCAAACCTAAGTCCATTAAAAACCAAAGGGGAATGATTTCTCTTCAAAGGCACTGGGCATGTTGTTCTGGCACAAACATAACATTGAGAAGTCCCTTGCTGATCTCCCTAATTTTACTCCCTTTCCGGATGAGTGGACAGTGGAAGATAAAGTCCTGTTTGAACAAGCCTTTAGTTTTCATGGGAAGAGCTTTCACAGGATTCAGCAAATGGTATGGTAATTTTGGTCTCATTGTGATTCATACCTGCATGATATCTTATGCTTTTAAACACTTCCTAGTTATTAAATAGAAAAACAGTTTTCCAGTCTTAATTTTAATTTTCAAAAATATTCTGAAATCAGTATATTTACATACAGTTCTGTTTTCTACAACCACTCTAATACACAATGGTTATGTGTTATTTTATTGTAATAAATTAATTTTTATTATGACAAATATATATGTCATTGTGTTACTAAATAAGTTTGTCGTTTGGGCGGATGGGATCATACTTTCAATTTTCTTTTTAAATGTTTATTTTTTTTAACATCAGGATTTTATTTTCTAATTTATATTACTTTAGATATGAAAATCAGTTTTTTAAAATTCTGTAATTTAATATCGTTCAGGTGCTGTTGCTTTTTTAAGGAAAAATACTGCTTTTATTTCTAGTTCTTAAATCTTTAGTATTATATCAAAATAATGTAAGCCTGAGAATTTGGAACATTGAGCTTTTTTAACCTGAATGGATAAAACCTAGAAAATGTTTGCAGACATATCTAAATGGCTTCCATACTGGAAGAAAACATTTTTTTTTTTAATCATTTCACTTTTATTTTTATTGATAATGTGGCCTCTCTTACCATTTAATTTTATAAATATATTTTTTAATTTATAAAATTTGTTGGGGTGATATCGGTTAACAATATTACATAGGCTTCAAGTATACAGTTCTATAATGTATCATCTGTGTGTTGCACTGTGTGCTCACCAACCAGACTCAATTTAGAAGAGAACATTTTTGGTTGGGAATGTGCGTCCTTATTTGCCTGTATGAAAATCAGTACGTGATCATTAGTCACTTTAATACCCAAAGATTTTATTTGGTGGCTAAATCTGTTTGCACTATTTATTATTTTAAAACTTGGATTTAAAACAAAATAATTTTTAAAAATTCATTGTTAAGAATTTACTAGTTTTTCTTAACTTTATGCTAAGTGAAAGAAGTCAGACATAAAAGGTTATGTATATTGCGTGATTCCAATTATTTGAAATGTTCCAAATAGACAAATCCATAGAAGCACATCCATAGGGAGTAGGTTAGGGAGAGAATAGGGAGTGACTGCCAGTGGGTATAGAGTTTCTTTTTGAGGTTATGAAACTGCCTGGAATTAAATAGTGATAATTGTACACTATAGTGAATATCCTGCAAACCACTGACTTGTATACTTTAAACTTGAGAATTTCATGGTGTGTGAAATACATATCAATGAAAAAAAAAAAACTCCAATTTATATAGGGAAAAAAGAATTCAGTAACTCTTTAAGGAAAATAAATATCAAATACTAAATACATTGACTGTGCTGGGAACTCTTGGGGCCATTCTTATAATGTGACATCCTTCTCTCCCCTTCCCCTTCAGAAATGTCAGTGACATAGGTATGAATTGGATACTGTGACTATAAGAGCACTTTTTAGCTCTAAGTTCATAAAGGTACCCATGAAAATATTTTTTATCTATGCCTTTGCTAAACGTCGAAGAACAGTATCAGAAATATTATTCATTCCTTTCATCAGAGTTTATGAATTAAACTTGCTGATATTAACTTTTTTTTCCCCCCAAGCTTCCAGATAAAACAATTGCTAGCCTTGTAAAATATTACTATTCCTGGAAAAAAACTCGATCTAGGACAAGCTTGATGGATCGCCAGGCTCGTAAACTAGCCAATAGACATAATCAGGGTGACAGGTAGGTTGGATGCCTTTCTCTAGTTACATTATTAGGGACACTGTACTGGATTGCTTACATTAGTTAAGGCAGAAAAATGATCACAACACACTGTAAGTACTTCTTACCCTTACATTCATGTGTCTGCTCTGACAGGAAGAGCTAAGTGATCAGAAATCTTAATAGTAAGAACTCTCTTCAACCCTTTAGCTGTTAATGATAGCCAGCAAACACTGCAGCTGAGTTATATTTGAGCTGTGTTTGACTCTGATCACAAATGCTTCCCTTTTGGTATTGATGTAGTCAATACATATGTTTAAGATATACTAAATATAAAATACAAACATGCTCTCTCCACAATTACCTGAGTAACTGAAGTCCACATCATTGTAGCTGGATCTTTATGGTAATATAAAATCATTTTGCTTCCTGGTACTTGTCTGTAGCCTCCAACTGGAGAACTGAAATAATAAGTATTATATCAAATTAATATATGTGCTGTCTTTCCCAGATGACTTCTTTGTAAATACATTTCCTGTTGGGTCTCTTTTTTAGCTATAAATGTTTGCTAAAATTATTTTGTATGCCTTAAATGTTTCTAGATATTACAGAAATGGCAGTTACAAAAGCTCATCTTCCCAAGGACAGTCTTTGTTCTGTTGGGGAATATTTAGTAAAATTCTTAGCAAGGTGTATTACAGTTTGATAAGAGCACTGGAATAGAATAAAAAGAAAGGACTTAAGTTCACTAACCTCTGTCTCTTGTCAGTGATGATGATGTAGAAGAAACACACCCGATGGATGGAAACGATAGTGATTATGATCCCAAAAAAGAAGCCAAGAAAGAGGTAATTATAATCACTAGAGTGCTTATAATTATTCTATGAATCCACTCAGAATGAACAGTACTTCATATTTTTAAAAATGTTTTTATATAATGATTTAGGAGGTAGTAAATTCCAATATTGATTAGAGGTTTTTGGAAAAACAGTAACATCTAGAACTCTAATTAGCGAGTCATTCAAGTAATTTTGAGGTTATCTCATTCACTTAAAAGCCTTGCCATGAACCTTACTCTTTAATCCATAGAAAGGAAATAAAACCACCCTCAGGTGATAAAGTATTCAGTGTAAAATTAAGCTTCCTAATGTTGTTACCCATTTTATCTTGAAAACTTTCTTTTTTCGTGTTATAGCTAATTAGAAATGCATGGCAGGTATATTGACAGCAGTGAAAATTGAAACCTGCCTCAAAGGAAGAGGCGGAAGAATCCCCAACTAGAAAAGCACTCATATTCCTCAATGTGATGATAATGATTCAGAATCTTTAAGAAATACTAAATTGATACACATGCTCATTTTATTAAGGCAAGGAATTACATAAAATAGACCAAATGGTGGGTATAAGGTTTATGAAGTATAAGCAGCTGTTGAATAATGAAAATAATATTGAAGTTAGAGACAAAATGTGACCTCATCCATTTTAATGTCTCCCATTCCTCTTGAGGAACTCAGTGCCATGGCCTATGCTGGCCATTGTCATCGTCTTAAACTCTTGCATCAGTGAAATTTTAAAAATACTATTCTTACTTCAGCTTGTCCTTGATTCCTTCATTTTTTTCAAGTCTGCCTTGTTTCCCTGAGCCATAGACCAATTACTAAGTACTGAAGTTGTTCTCTTTCCAATGTCTTTAGCCCCCATGCTCTTCTGCTATACCTTCCATGACCTGTAAACCCACAATGCTGGATCAGTTGCTATTCTTAGTCTGAGAGGCACAGCCGGAGAAAATGGTGCGATCATGTAAATTGCTACTTACAGAAAGTTTCTGATCTCAGTGTAGTCCTTAGTGCCTCTCAGTTGTTAACCTTTAAGCCTCAGTTTTTCCCATTGGTAAATTAAAAATCATAGGATTATAACATAAAACATAAGGTAACATATATAAAAGCACATATATAAAAGCACTTAGTCCTCAGTACTTAGTAAATCTTGAATAAAAGTTGCTGTTCTATTATCTGAGCAACTAGTTTGAACATTCATTTTTTTTCTGCACATTGCCTGCTACCTTTCCCCTCCCAAAATACGACAGATAAATACTCACAGAAAAAATAACAAAGTAGGAATTCCCTGAAATTCCAGTCTTTCCCCTAACTTGTGCTACCATGCTACCCTTTTTATCTGGGCATATTTACACTTAGAATGTTATATTAAAATTACTGTATTTTGCCCACTAAGCTGTGAACTTTTTTAAGTCGGGAGCTGAGCTACATTATGCATCTTGTATCCCTTAGCACTTTACATATGTACACATAAGAAACATCCAAACCTGTAGACAGTTTTTATAAGAGTTTACTTGAGCTAAACAGATGACACGCCAGGAAGCAAGATCTCAGATGCTCCCAATAACAGCTTTGCAACTTCTTTTATGCATTTGAAATTAGGGAGGAAGGTTACTTGGAGGTGGGAGAAAGCAAGACAGGGATCAGATTACAGAATAGTTAAGATTATGTGCTTCCTTAAAGGCGGTTTAAAGCAAACTCCTAGCTAGGCTTTCCCGACCCCACCTCACATGTTTCTGATTACTAAATGTTTTTTAGCTAAGTCTTTTAGTTCCCTGGGTTTTGTCCTGTGATTACGTCAGTCCCTGTTTTCTGGAGTTCCCTGTATTCCAAATCTGCCTAGGAAATTCCTCATCATTCTGTAAGGGAAAGCTTCTCTATGACATCTCCTGTGCCTTCTCTTGGCCACTTCCTTATTTTTCTTTCCATCTGTTGTAGTATTCACGGAGCTGAATGGTACTTGTTTGCTTATAGTCTCCCCTCCCCCACCTGCCCATCCCTCGGTGGTAAGCTCTTGAAGAGCAAAAATTATATCTTGTCTACAGGTCCTGGTACATAGCAAGCATTTGGTCAAATTTATTCTAATTATAAGCTCTTACTGTACACATCTGAGAGATTAAGAATTTGGATTTAGTTATCTAGAATATATATATGTGGAATACTGTTTTGTCCAGTTATATGAGATGTTACATGTACATTGTGTCTTTTATTTGCCTGTGACGTCATCCTCTTGGCAGATAGTGTGAGTGAGAAAGTGTTCACAGGATACCGCACAGCTCCACGTGGTCCAGGGACATCAGGCAGAGAAAGATGCTTTGTTGTCGCCTTGACCACCGATCTTGACGGCTGCTTCCGCATGTCATTGACACATTACATAGAAGGTTGTCTTTTTTGGTAACTTGAAAATTGTGAACTGCACATACCATAGCATATGTACAGTTTAAATATAATAATAATAATAATAATAAAATAACACCAGTGTGTCCATCACTGAGCCTAAGAAACAAGTCCTCTGTGTGTGTGTTTCCTTAATTGCACCCCCACCTCCCTTTTCTCCAGAGGAAACCTCTATCCTGAAAAGGGAAACTATCCTAAATTTTATCAGTTATTCAGTTCCCTTTTTAATAGTTTCATCACATACATAGTATCTCTGAGCAACTCTCGTTTACTTTTGTCCATTTCAAATTTTATTTAAATAGGATCATACATATATTCTTCAGCTACCTGCATCTTGTCGTTTTTGTCCAAAATGCTGTTCACTCTATTGCTGTATTATACTGTTCCATTGTCTGCGTATGACACAGCTTGTCCATTCTCTTAACCAATAGACATAATTTCCAGTTTCTTATTATTATGAGCAATAATAATAAAATAATGAACATATCCTGGATACAGACACACGTGAGGTCTCATGGGACAGAGGTTCTCAGTAGGTTTGGTATTGCCCCTGGCAGGGGCATTTAGAATTTATGGAAGTGTTTCATTGTTACAGTGACTGTAGGGTACCATTGGCATATGGTGGGAAGGGGATGCGATTCCTGGACCTTTGCTCTTCAAGCTTGTCAGATTCCTAGGAAAGCCCTACCAGATGTTCCATTGACTCTACATGGAAACAGGAAAACGTGAAACCTTTGTGTAATTTATTTGTAGGTTATTTTGTATTTCTTACATAGAGATTTATATTATCTGAAAACCATAGCAGTTTTATATCTTTTCAGTTCTTATATACCTTTTATTTACTCCCTTACTAATCTGGTTAGAATCGCCATTGCAATTTGAAGAACAGTTATGATAGCAAATATTTTCATCTTATTTCTCATTTTAGATAGAATAATTTTTATGTTTCAACATTTAAGTTGGATGTTTTTGACGATTTTTAACTCATTCACATGACTGGTAGTTGATATGCTAGCTGTCAGCTAGCATTCCTCTCTAGCCTGGTGGTCTGTGAGTAACCTGACTGCTTACCATGGACTCGTTCCCCCAAAGGAATCACCCCAAAGCACTAAGTCAGAGCTACCCAGCTGATTCTGGCCCACCCTTAGAGTTACTCAGTGTCAACTTCCGTTGCATTCTGTTGGTTGTAAGTGAGGTACTAAAAGTTGGTCCAATATCAAGGGGAGAGGCTAGACCCCCAATTCTCAATGGCTGGAATGTTGAGGAATTTGATGACATGTTCTAGAACCTCCAAGCCTAGAATATAGAATTTTCATAAATGTTTTTTTCTGTGTGTGCTTGAGAACAATGTATACTCTCAATTCTTAGTTACAGGGTTTTGTATGTGTCTGTTAATTGCAGTTTGTCAGTTCTGTGATTGAAATCTGTATTCTTTTACTGCTTATTTGCTAGAGTTGTTACTGTTTATCTGCTTATTTGATCATTCTGAGTTAGTTTACTGAGAGTCTGTTGGTTATAAAATCAGTCAGTTTTGTCATGTCCAATTGTCTATTTCTCCCTTCTTGAATCTTAGTTATACTGGGGTTAGACTCCTAGTTTGACAGTTATTATTTGAAGATACTATTCTACTGCTTCAGATCTATCATTGCTATAGAGAAGTCTGCTACCATGCTAATTATTATTCTTTGGAAGTAATTTGTCTTTTCTCTCTGTCAACTTTTATGATCTCTTCTTTAGTGTTCTGTAGTTTCACTTTGATCTGAGTATGGATTTCTTTTTTAAAACTTGTTTTGGATTCATTATATTTTCTGAATCCTCTGTCTTAAGTTTTTTAAAATTCTCATTTGTTGCCTCTTTGAATATTGCTTCTCCCTCATTCTCTCTATTCTGTCTTTTGGGAATCTCTTTAGAAATATAATGGACTTTTACATGTCTCTTAACCATGCATATTTTTCATCTTTTTGTCTTTCCATATTTCTGTACTGTACTGGCCATTTTTCTCATGTACGTTCTAAGTCTATTTTTTCTTTGAGCTAAGTCTGATCTGCTGAGTAACCCATCCATTGATTTTCTAATTTGTTCTAATATTTTTTATTTCTAGATGTTCTGTTTGGTTCCTTTGTATATCTACTTGTTCAGTTCTGATAGACCCATATTCCTTATAAGAATATTCATATTTTTAATTGTCTTTCATGTCTTTGTACACATATAACACATTTATTGTATTACCTTTATTTAGCAATGCTAATGTCTGCAGTCTTTGTGGGTATAACTCCATAGTTTTCTTCTCTTTCTTTCACACACAGGACTTGTATAGCAGTTTGTGGTTGTGAGCTCATTTTCCATGGACCATAGTTGGGAAATTTTTGAGACCTGGGTTTAAAGTGCATTCTTCTAGAGACAGTTTGCATTTGCTTCTGCTAAGTGAAAACCCTACTAACCTAAGACACTTTAAACTTCTGATCTGGAGTTTTTCAGGCCAGATCGGTCGTAGAAATTTAGTCTCCCAAACGGTCTGAACATAGGCCTGTGGTTAGGGATTCTCAGTGAAACTTATTTTGGTTTCTTTTCCATTCTGCTGAGGATAAGGTAGGTAGACATGAGCCCCTTTAATCATCCTCTCCCTCTGCAGGGCAGGGACATTTTTCCTACTTGACAAGGATGAAGTCCCCTTCCAGGGGCTAGATTTACCCCTGTGCCCTGTTCGTTTTGTTCGCTGATGCCTGGGCTTCGGCAGATGCCAACTCCTGCATACTCACTCACCCCTCTGATTTCCTGCTCTCATCAGTTCTGAGCTCTGGGGAATTGCCTCACTTCCCTGCCAGCTCAGAAATGAATTTTTAAAGATTTTTTCAAAAAATACTTGATCCAGCAACTTTAGGAGTGGTATGCCAAGAGGAGTTTTTCCTGAACATCACATCTGCTCTGTGTCACTTTGAGTTGGATTTTAAGCAGCAAAGTGGATTATGCTTTATTATGCATTCGTTTTATGACTTTTATTCAGAGTTCCATTTCTAAAGAATTGGATTATTAAATCTATTCAGTGAAATAGCCTTCAACATAATGGACTCAGTTTCTAATGGGTACCTGTCTCAAGCACAGAGTAACATTGCATTTTTATATCACTCTTTTAAGAGTATTACAAGTAATAATAAAATCTTACTTAAGAGTTCATGGTAATCATTATTAGAACTTCCTTAATGTTTTCCAAATGGAAATTCACATTTTGTTGTAGGCACAGGTAAATAGATGTGGAGTTTAGAAATGTTGTCATGATGAAAATAATTCTGTGCTCCTTTTAACTTTAGAGGTGTGCTTCTTTTTCAACAGCTCTAAAGTGAGCATGAAATGTTATCTCTTTCTTTACCAGCTGTCTAATCTGCCAGTTTTCCTAATTTCTAATTTGCCTTTTTTACTTTCTTAAAGAACTTTGCATTTCATGTTACAACATTTTTGGTTTTTTGTCCTTTATTGCTTAGAGAAAATATATCCCATCATGTTATCTGCCTGTTTCTCCCCAGTTGATAAGTGCCGTGTGGGGGGGGGGGGGGGGGGGGGGGGGGGGGGGGGGGGGGGGGGGGGGTACTCACATGCAATATAATTGGTGTACGTAATGCAGCAGATACTTCTAGTAAGTAGATTGTTTTCAACTTGTACATGTGTAAAAACCCAAGGACCTGTTGTTCTGTCTTTATTTTTCCAGGGCAATACCGAGCAGCCTGTCCAGACTAGCAAGATTGGGCTTGGAAGGAGAGAGTATCAGAGTTTACAGCACCGCCATCACTCTCAGCGATCTAAGTGCCGGCCACCTAAGGGCATGTATCTCACCCAGGAAGATGTGGTAGCTGTGTCCTGTAGTCCTAACGCAGCCAACACCATCCTGCGGCAGCTGGACATGGAGCTGATCTCTTTAAAACGTCAGGTAGTTTCTAAAAATCACATTTTTAATGATTCTATCCATTTTGCTTGTTCACTTTTATCTCAGCAAACTCATTTTTTTTTCACAGATTTTTCTCAGCAGCCCATTTACAAAGCTTCATTCATTAAAATTTACCTTGTTTCCAAATTGTAAGATGCCCCTGCCTGTTGCAGACTTGAATCCCAGCATTGCTACCAGTTAGCTTTGTGCTCTCTATGCTTCCATTATGTTTCTGTGAAATTGGGGATAAAACCATACTTTTCCTCCAGGTTGTTGGGAATTATCTGAGACAATATATGTAGATTGTTAGCAGTGTATCACATCCTAACGTGTGATAAAGTGTGATGTGTCTGTCCTGCTGAAATAAAATTTAACAGGGTTCTGATTGCTAAATACAAAGTTCTATAACCTTTTCATTTATTGGTACTCAAAAATTTGCCTAAATATGTGATCTGATTCATATTTTGGGTTATTTTACTAAAGGTTCAGAATGCTAAGCAAGTAAACAGTGCACTTAAACAGAAAATGGAAGGCGGAATTGAAGAATTCAAACCTCCTGAGGTACGTTATTGAGGGAAACATGTGACTAAGTATGGTGAAACCTTGTTCTTTGAGTTATAACAGTGGTCAGCTACTGTTTTGTTCACATGTATTGTTAATACCTTGAAGGTTTTATAATATGGATGATTTGTTATGTTGAGTTTGTCATTTAGATAGTCGTATGAGACTTGGTTACTGATTGAAGTGAAATCATTTCTCTCCTGCCCTTAGTGTTCGTTTTAAGCAAAGTAACGAGGGAAGATAGTCATACGAGTAGACCGAGGGCTGTGAAACCTGAAGTCCAATCAAGTCTTTTTCCAGAAGTTCCTATCATAAAATCTTTTTTCTGTTGTTGGTTTAAAAACTCCTGTGTTATGCTTCATATGCGTCACTTGCCTTTCTGGTATGTAATAAACAGACAATCTTATTGGATCCTAATGGGCCATTCCCCCCCAAATCACAGGTTGACCGAAATACCTACGAACGAAACGTGTGTGAGGGGCTGGGGGAGAGGCGGAAGCGTGGTGCTTCCGACCTAGCGCAGCGTGTGCCGCCCCACTCATTACAGTCCTCCGGGAGGGGGTCCTCAGGAAGAGGTTGTTGTTGGTTTTGAGTATCTCTTTCAAGGTTAGGAAATGGAAAAGAATGAAATGCACATAGACTAAGATCGCATTCCAAACCCACAGGTAAACTGACAAACATCTGGTGACGTTTATTTATTCAAAGAGACAGCGTAATACCAAGGATACTACTTTACCTTGTTATATTATTGCAGCAAAAAATTACTGTAAATTTTGTATTAAAATTAATTATGTATTAAATTACATAAAAGCAAAAACTTTAAGTGCCTATAATTTTAAAATACAATTTAATAATTAAATATTAAGCTATAGCACATATTGAAAATATTATGAGAATACGAAGAACTTTATGTTAATAAGTTTGAAAGTGTAAACAGAATTTAGAAATTCCTGAGAATACATGTCTTACCAAAATTGTCTTAAAAAGAAAAACTGAATAATTTATAATCATTAAATAAAATGAAGGAAATATTAATGTTTTTCTCATAAGAAAACACCAGGCCCAGACAATTTTCCAGAAAAAAATGTTCCAGATTTTCAAGGAAATGATCGTTCTAATCTCAGATTTTCCAGAAAATTGCAGGCTAGTATCTCTCATTCACATTATATAAACTAAGACGTGCAAGGGCAATAGCACTTTCTACTTTACTAAATGCTACCTCATTTGGTACTCACGCAAGTCCAAAGTAGATGAAGCAGTTACTATTATTTTACATGAGGAAACGGCCTCAAAGAGGTTAACTGACTTGATCAAGGTCACACATCCAGTAAATGGTGGAATTCTGACTATATTTCAGATTCTTAGAGTCCATTTGGAGGCCTAGATTAATATCAAGCTGGCTTTTATTTTTGGAAGTTTTTATATCATAGCAAAAATGTATAATAGATTCTCCCATTTAAATGCAGTTATCAGGTTAGAAATTATCAAACATTTGTTACATATTTTGGTTTACTGCAAAAAATAAATCAAATTGAAACCACCACAATTTTAACACTCTACCATCCATACATTAAAGTTGGAATATTACTTTGAGGTTGATTTATTAAACTCATATGACTTAAAAATGTATATATGTTTTATCATCTAGAAAATGCCCAACATATATTTACCTTTTTCATTATTTCTATTGCTTTTCAGGGGAGAGCAACCTGAATAGATATACATATTTCAAAATACTAGATTAATAGTCCAGTAAAGACCTTGAAAAATCATGTAATCTATCCCCTTGCCTTTAGATTAGGTAATACCTAACCTAAAGAATTTCTAACCTAAAGAACTTCCTTTACTTTTGAAACAATAGGCTACTAAGTGATGCAACTCAGCTGTTATTAAGATGCTTCACTTATTCATTTGGTTGTATTTATTATTTTCATTTAGGAAAAATTTTGGTGAAGAAAGTCCATAGTTTAATAAATATTTATTGGTCACCTATTTTATGTAAGGCACTGTGTTAGGCACTGTTGGAAGTATGTGTTTGGGAAAGATGGTGGAGGGACACATAAAAATCTGCTTTCAAAAGAAGAACTTACAGTCTAGATATTATAAGAAAAACTGTTTAAAGTTATACAATAGATTTGTAAGTAAATTGTTATAGGAAAACAAGTGGTTATTATTAATTCTGGCTAGGATCATCGAAATATTTCCTAGAGGGGGATGTTTCAGCTGAGGTTTGAAGGATAAGTAGGATTTTTGCACATACAAAAAGGGCAGGCAGAGCATATCATATGAACAATGGTTTGGTGTTGAGCAGTACCTTCAAAATACAAATCCAATGGGGAAAACGAAAAGCACTTTAAAAAAGCCAGTCAACAGGTATTCCCTGAACACTTACTATGTGCTCATTGTAAGGAGGAATTCCGTGGAAGTATAAAACAATCTTCTCCAGTAGCATACTGTCTGCTTAGGAAAGCAGACTTGGATGCGGAGGACAAATGAGCACGGTGTATAAGAGAGGCTAGCAGGACTGAGTTGAACAGGGACTTCTTTATGGTAGAGACCAGTGGGCAAGGACCTGAGTATAAAAGTCTTTCTGAGAGCTAGGAAGAGAATGGAAAGACCCAATAGTTCCTTCAATATAGGAAGAATGTAATGAAAAATTTTAATTTTAGTAAAGTAATCTTGTTGCTATTCTACAGGGTAATTTAGAAACTTTACAGCTGCTAAAGTACCAAGCATGTGAGGGATAAAGTAAATGGTGTAGGGTATCGGGTACAATCGGGCATTAGTTGTAGGGATGGACAGCAAGTGATAAATCCAAAGAACATTGCAAAGTAGAAATTGATGTATCTCCTTCACAGTATATGAGAGTGTTGAGTGGAGTGGTGGTGGCATGTTTGGTTATGCTTTGACTTGTGGGTGAAGGCAGGGAAATGGGGGCACAGAGATGAAGCATTCCAAGGAAGGAAGAAACTGAGAAAGGAGTGCTTTTAAAGCCAGAAATGTCCCCATCCATGGGTGTTTCCATGCATAGGTGGGTGACATTCTTGTATTATGGATGTCGGATGGAATTTTTACCATTAATTAGAAGGTTTAACCCTTTCACTCTGTTAATTGACTTCAAGGTTGGTTTTTTTTCCAAAATGTATCAAAAGCCACAAAAAATTAAAATTTGATATTTTGACTAACATTTTGAGCTGCTTTGTGTATAAATGGCATCCTTAAATTTTTGTTATATGGTAATAAATTTACCATTATATTGAATTTTACCAGGACATTCAAAACGTAGTAGGTGCCATCAATTAGTCTTAAATATAGATATATGAGAATCTAATGGCATTGATGACATAAAAAATTTATTACAAAATGTTACACAATATGGCCTGCAAAGCATCTGTGTTGTTGATAGTGCATGCCACAGGAAAACATTAAAAAATCTTGTAAATTTTTACTAACCAATGTCACCCCAATAAATTTAATAATAAAAAAATTTGTTAATGGAGAAAAGTTCTTAAAACAGTTTCACACTGAGTAACAGTTTTATAATAATTACAGTATTTATATTTTTAAATAAATACAGTTATAAGGTGGTACATTTTAGTAAAATAAATTATTACATTAAAGTATAAAAATTTCCTGCTGTTACTCATTATTAAAAAACACAAAAATATAGAAAATGACATCTGTTTTTTTGAACTCGTGGGGTAAACTCGAATGCCATGGTCAGCGGATGGAAATACTCATTCAGGTGTAACTGAACATCGCAGCAAAAGGGTGAACTTGGTGACTTTTTCTAACTCTTCCACTCAGAGATAGTATAGATCTACTACTGACAAAAATGGGAGAGATATGAAGACAAATTAATTTAGCAGGGAAAGAATGCAATATACGAGTAGATCTGAATTCACTACAGCAGTCACAGATTGTTCTAGAAGGTTCCTTGGGGCCTTTGATATTGTTATTCCCAGTATATATTGGGTTGTTTTATATTAATTTTTATTTTTAAAACAGTGGTATTTCAGGCTGGAGTTGGCTAGAATGTTCTCAGTAGTACCACCCAGCTAACAAGTCCCACACAGTTTTAGATTCCTGGATATATTCTAGCTGTCCTTAAGTTAAATAAGTCTCCACCAGAGTTTCTTGGGTTTAAAAGAGAATATAAAAATTAGTAACTTAAGGGAATCCTAGTATCTAAAAAATTTTACCCTTTTTCTCCTTCAGTCTCCCCCTCTTTTGTCACATGTGGACTATTTAGTTTCATACAGTGTCACCTCCACCTCCTGCATGTTTCCACTGAAGCTTCTTCTTAAAGGTTAACACTGGTGCTAATGACCAATTTCCACAGCTCTAACTCTTCATTTCCTTTGCCTTTTTCTGAGCCTTGACATAGGTGACAACCTTTCTTCCTTTCACTTTTCAGAGGTTACATTCCCTTTGATAACTATTATGTCCTGTCCCCTTCTCAGCCCTGACTGTCCTTTCCGTACACAAATACAGGCATTCGCCATGTTTTTGTCCTCAGAATTCATTTCTCTCTTCTCTTTGGTAATAACCATCTCATCATGTCACTATGTTAAAGTTACATCACACGTACATTTAAATGACACACACTCGAAGATGGATCTCCAGCCAGACCAAGGAGAGAGAAGGTTTAGTAATAGCAGGTGCAGCAATGCTGGCGATTCTGCCTGCACTCCATGGATCGCGTGTGTCCCGGAGTGAGCAGTCATGAGGCTGGGCACCATGAACCCCACTGTCCCTTTCATCAGCTTTGGCTCCCACGTGCCACTGTGTGAACATCTCCTTGAACTGAGTAAGATTCTAGTATCTAAATATGTATTTATATTTTTCATTCAGTACTACCCTGAATTTGAGCCAAAGGCTTCATCTGGGATTTAACTAAAACACTAATGGTCCATTCCGGTGCTGGAGAAATGGCTGCCTATGTGGACTTTTGTGCCCATCAGTTCATAGGCTGATTGTAGAACCTCATGTCTAAGTGAGATATTATTACGCCATTGTTTTCCCTCATAGACATTTTTTAGGCCCTTAAAAAACTGTGTTTGAACAGATGAATCTGTGTTCGCCTCAGGTGGAGCCTGCACTGCACGGGAACATCCTGCCTGCTCCCTCGTCTTCGGTGTATCCCAAGTCAATTCATCATTTCAGCCTTGCCTTCCCACATCTCCCAGATCAGCATGTCTTAGGTCTTTCACAACATTACTCTTCTCCCAGATTTCTAGGTTTAAAGTCTTACTCCGGTTATAATTGTACCCCTCTCCCACTGTGCCCTGCCCCACAAAAAAAATACCGCTAACTACATTTAGCGTGAACCTACCAACCTTGATATTTATTTACTGCCCTTCCAAAAGTGGTCCTGACCGTATATTAGATTAAACATCACCAACTGTCCACTTGGTCCTGACACAAATCGTGGTGTTCCCCGTACACGCTGTGCCTTTTCCTCAAGGATGCCTTTCAGAAGCTCCTGTTCTTGAACCCATCTCAGTCTCCAGCCCTTGCAGCTTTCCTTTTTCCCCATTCCAGTCATTGGAACTGCCTCTCATATTTGAGTCCCCAGTATACTCTGTACTTCTCTATTTTAGTCAGAGTTACTCGCGTTCATCCCATCTCCTGATTTGCTTGTATGCTGAAAATAAGTTCTCAAAGTGCAAGTTATTTCTCTTTCATTTTTTGTTCCATTTTCATGAATACCTTTTCCAGTTTCTACCTTTCAAGGCTTAAAATATATCCATCAATCAACTTCAGCTTCTGTTTGCTCTGGCACTGTGCTAGATATTTTTTACACATATTCTAAAACATCCTTGTATATATTTTACATATATTCTAAATTTAATCCTCAGAACAACTTGCAGTGTAATATTAAGGAGATCCTCAGTATCCAGATGTTCATTGATCTGAGGAATGCATGGAGAAGCAAAACTTGCCAAACAAGAAAACATTCCCTGATGAACTGAGCACTTACACAGTCGGGCTCTACTCATCAGCTGTCCCAAGTTAACACTAGCTGTTACCTGTCCCAGTCATCATGTCAACACGCACCTCGATTACATTCATGCTAATACAATGCAAACATAGCATAAACCAAAATAATAAACCTGTAAACAATGCAAAAGGTGCAAAACGCCATGACATCTATGGAAGTACAAGAGGATGGCTTTAACCACCAGCAACGTTGTTGACAAATGGGTTATCTAGCAAAATGAGCAATTGGAGAAAACAGGATGATGACTGATAGACCAGGTTTCATAAAAGAATAATCTGATTACCAAACATTGCGAGGCCCTTGAGAAATGTCTTGAAGTATTCAAAACAAAGACGACCCATTCTGTGCTCATGTTGTAAATTTCAAAGCTGGAGAACATTACACCCTTATGTAGTCAGAACAATATGCCAAAAATTAAAATGAAACATAAGCGAAATCATGAACTATTTTTAAAGAACTAGTTTTTATTATGTTTTAGTTTCTTTTTCAGACTAAGTTGTAATCAACCCTTTAATTTTTTAACCATTTAGTTTGAAGAACATGGACCTGTTTTTAAATAAGTTCTAGTACTGATCATCCTTGGGTTCCAAGGACCTCTTCTAGTTTCTCCTCCATTCTGTCAGTCCTCTTTTTGGGAAACGTGTTCACATTTTCTGTATTTTCCTGTCATCTCCTTTTTGTTTTCATTTATTTCTTTTCACTTTCCTGGCCTTTGTGCACCGTTTTCTTATGACTGTGACTGTGTGTCCTGTCCTCTCTTTCTCTTTCCCTTCTACCACTGATCTTTGCCTCATCGCCAGCACCCTAACCTTGAGGGTTACCCGCTGTCTTGGCCGGGCCTGCCTTGCTCTCGCCTTTATCTCCTCATCCGGCATTCGGTGCTTTCTGTTTTAGGCTTTTCCCTCCTTTACTCTAAGTCTTACTTTACTTTTTTCTTTCTTCTGTAAAAGTTGTTTTCCTTAAATTTGAATTTTCGTTTTATTCTTCCTTTTGAATGCTTGCTTACACCTCTTCGCTCATGGCGAGAAAGTGGGTATTACTCAGGACCTCTGTGCTCTGTAGAAATCTTATCGCTAAGACAAGAGCGAACACCCCTCTTCAAAGGAAGCCGTTCCTTCTCCTCCTCGCAGCCTGTTCGTCTGTCACTCTAGACCGCTTTATCTGGGTGGTCTCTACTGCAAACCTTTGTAGTCTGATGAACTTATTTCTGTCCCTTCACCCACTGCCAGAGGTCCTTGATTACTCATCAGTGGGTATACACTGATGAGATTTGATTAGATGTTTAATACTGTAATATTGCCATAATGAAAATCCCAAATTTAGTTTTTTTTAAAAAACAAAAATATTGGGAGGAATATGGGAGGTCTTGAGGAAACAAGATGGAAAGGAAACTTTTCTGCTTGAGAAATTTAAAGAACTATTTTAGGACTTAGGCCTGACCGACAGTTCTGTGTTAATTTATACAACACTGTTTTGGATAGGGTGAGGATAGGTTTCATCTGAATATGAAAATAAGAAATTTTAAAGAGAGCCACAGATCCTCTCTAAAGAAAACAAAGTCTCTTAAATTTTTAAAAGTAGGCTAAAATTGGGTGGTGAACACACAATGCAATATACAGATGATGTATTATGGAATTATACATTTAAAACCTATATAATTTTATTAACCAGTGTCACCCAAAAATTTAATTAAAAAAAAAGACTAGGCTAAAATTAACATGTGTAATGTCATAGAAACATTGGAGTTAAAAAATAGGTAGCTAATCGATTTTCTCAGTTTTAATATCTCTGACTAGAGTGTAAATGTGACTATTGTTCATTCTCCCAAGTTGGTACATTTCTGTTTCATTATCATTTTGTGTGGGTAAAGGGTAACTCGAAATATATTTTTTAATCCTTATAAAAATGGGATCTTCCAAAATCAGAGTTTTAGTAATCTTATGTCTGTAATTTGGTGAAAAGTTAAAAAAATTCAGTAAGCACTTTGGAAAAATGTCTGTCTGCATATCCTCATTAGGAAACTTCTCTTTAATTTTGTAGTCAAATCAGAAAATTAATGCCCGTTGGACCACAGAGGAGCAGCTTCTAGCAGTGCAAGGTATATTAAAGATAAGCAGTTCTTGTTGTTAATAACTATTTAACTTGTCATGAAAGGTGACTACTGTAGCTCTTCCCTTCCTTTAGAAATGGACTGAGAAAGGGCTCTTGTGTTGGCCAGGACTTCTGTGTTGTGCTTGTGGATATGACAAGCTGAGCCTCCTTGCGTTTTGAGTCCTGAACAGCACGTAATGCATTCTCAGCACTAAATAAATGATGGTGATGACAAGCTTACACAAGTCATGGTTTCTCTGTGCCTGTTTTGGTATTCCTACAGTTGGGTTCATTCTTACTGGATCAGTCATCGATGACTCGCGGTTAAAAGCATGAATAAACTATTACGTATTTGCGGTTTCTCTGTATAATAGTGTTTCTCTATTTGATAAATGTCAGGTATTGAAAATATTAATGATATGCTTGTCTGTCAGTGTATTATAATTTAAGAGATGTGCCACTGAATGCTTAGAAACCTGACTAAAAATATATATTGCTATTAAAAAAGAGACTTAAGAAATATCAAAAATATGCATACAGCATTTAAAATGCATTATTTATAAGAATGCATTGTTGAATTACATGGCAGAACATTTTTTGTATTAGAAGTACCCTTGGACAAATTGGAAGCATTATAAACTTGGATTTTCTCATGCTTTAATTACTTAAAGAAAGGCAAATTGGTATTTTAATTCAACCTTGTAGTTTTGTGGGGGGTTTTCCCCCTTTAAGACAAACTGTCTGCAGAACTGATTGTGTAATTGTAAGTTTGGTCTGCAATTTGTTTCTCCCTGGTTGAGCCCTCTTGTGTTGAGTACTAAAAGCTCTTTTATCTCGGTCAACTGCTATAAGAGAAATGGGCTCCAGTGAAACACCTAAGTTATACCTTTCAAAATATTTTCAACTGTTCAAACATAGAGAACATATTTAACTCAAAAATGCTATGCAAGTATTATTCAGATGTGAGAATAATGTAATTAAAGATTGATTAATAGATGACTCTGCAGTTTGAGTTAGAGTAAGAATTACCCAGCCAGTGTGATTTGAAAATGTCACAGGAGGGTGCCCACAGGATGATGTCAGCCTTCTCTTTGGCCTGTGCAGCACAATACAGTCATTTCATAAATAAAATGCTTGAGCCTGGGGAGGCAGGGTGCTGGGTGTGCATTGAGCACGTCTATAATTGTAGAACTCAGTTTCTGAATGAGTCAGAACAAAGTTTAATTCGTTTCTGATGTTCAATGATAGCTGTTTTAAAATTAGAAATAGACAAGTTAAATTTTTCATTAAAAGTTTAGTATTTTTAATGGCTACTTAAGATTCATTTGGAACTATGACTTAGAGCTCTGACATAGTTATTTGAGTTGGCATTACTTTTATTGACATAAAGCCTGTGTTTCCCTCCATCACAGTCTGTAACTTACAGCATTAACCCTAGTTTCCAGTATATTCAGTGGCTGAACAGTTAGTACATTAATCCTGTACTCTAGTATGAGAAATTACCCCAGTGAAAGGATTTTCTGAAGAGAATCACCAAGGAAAACCTGAGCTAATGTTTCTCTGTACGGCCTTAGGATTTGATGCTGTTCTTCAGCATCATTACAAGTGTAGAGACCATTGACTCTTACGGCTGGGTCGGGTATTACTTACATTCATGGGAAGGGACAGTGGCAATGACATGTAGTGTGAGCGATGTGTGCGGACGCTGTCTCAGCTTATAATATTGAAAGAATGGAGTATTTACAGGTAGCATTGAACATTTCGGCTCTACTGAGGTATATTCAGTATTCTTAAGCACATCTAAAAAGGAACCCTTAAATAAATTACACTAAGGAGCAATTTGTATGGAAATAGGCATGTTCTTAGGATTTCAAAAGTACTTTCTTACTATGTTGATATCTTTGTTTTTATTTATTTGACTCTGTATGTGGAATTTTTGTTTTCACTTTGGTTCTTTGAGGTTTCTTGTTTTTGTTTTATGATTTTTTTTTGTTGTTAACATAAAATGAAACAATATAAAGTTATTTGTATCCAAATAGTTATTTAAGGGAGAATTAAAAAGTGCCCTCTTTGCCTCATGCCCACATATTTATATAATGCTCAGAATTGTCTTATAAACAATATAATTACATAGTAATGTCACCTGTACCTGAGTCTCAGTGTGGTTGAGGTACATAATTGCAGTTTAATTTTAACATGTATCATTTGCTATCAAGCAGTATTTATCTTAGCAGGCAGTTACTTTGTTTTTCTTTTAAATCTTTACTTATGGCAAATCTTCACATAGTGTTCTTCTTATGACCACTTTAGTTTCATAAAGTAATAAATCATTTATGTTTTGATAGTAACATGTTTTAATTTATATAACATTTTATAGTGAAGACATTTTACAGATATAGTCTGATTTGATACTCATTTGTTAAATACTTTATTTTATCTTGCTCATAGTTGACTATTACAGTGACTTAGAGAGAAAAATATTGACTCTAGTGTCAGGAGTGAGATTTATAACTGTATTATTAAACTTTTTTGTTGTAACTCTTTTAAAACCAGGTAAATATATTATTATAAGATCGTTTCCTAGAGCTTCAATATGCATGTCCCACTTTATGTCCCTTCTGCTTATATTGTTATTGACTAAATGCTAACCATTTAAATAATCAATATTTCAATAAAAGAATATTATTTTAATACTACTTAAATAACTAATAAACCATTTTCTCTTCTTTTTCCCTTATTTGGAAAGGGAAAAATCATGCTAAAACCAAAGAGAACTCTCTGGTTATCCTTGTGTAATCTATCACTTTATTATCAAGAGTCCCCAAGTGGGACATGGTAGACTCTGATAATTTAATCCTCTTAAAATACTTGCCAAGAATGGTATTTCTACAACTTCTGTAATCTGTTCCAGGCTTAACTATCTAAACTTTGTATTATAACAAATTAGTTAACAGTGAAACCAATTATAATCTTCACATAATTGGTTAATGGTGAAATATCTCTTGGCAGTTTGTCATATATTACAATTTTTTTTCTAATCTATAGTGTTTTAGAAATTATTCTGAAATCAATCTTGATATTCATATGATAAACATTTCCTATTTAGTAAGAATTAAGAAAGGAATTAGATTTGGGGGAGGTGTTTCATATAAAATAGAATAATTGTTAGATGTGTTCAAAACCTAACCATATATTTAAACGATAGTACAAAACATTTACTCTTTAAAGTACATAGGGACAGAACCATGGTGTACAAATTTGCCATTTTTATTTTAGATCTCTCTTTAAATGTACAGTATTCATTTCATAGTCATTAGTGCTAAAAAGAATATACTCTCCAACTAAAATATTTCTGATATTAGGATAAACAACAATTTTTTCCAGTTTTATCAAGATGTCAACTTTAAATGATATATAATTATATTTAGATAGATAGATAGATAGATAGATAGATAGCTTGCCTTTCATATAAAACAGGAAGTGACAGAACTGTGTCCAAGAGGCTTACACTTAGGGTTAAATGTTACCTTCTCTCCCTGTAGTTCATACATTCATTCCTTTTTAGGAGAAATGAAGTTACACATCTAGAACTTATCTTCTTTCTAATTTTATCTCATACTATTTTTAAAAAGCTAGAATGGTTCTTAAAGTAGGGGGGAAGAGATCTGGCAGCTGGTTAAGACGTAGGGATTGTAACCTAGTACTGGAACCATCAAAAGACAGTGGCGATAGGAGACTCGTGCCTTCCCATCTCAAGGCGGCCGTGTGCTTTAGAGGGTTTCTTCTATTATAAGAGAAATCATAAGACTGGAAGTCCAGAAACATAGTTGCCAGCCCTCTGATGCACTTCAAATAATTAATGATTCAAATTTCCCAGCATTTTTATGGTGGAATTTAACTTAGAACAAGGAACTCAGAAGAGAAAGGACAGACATTGGAAAGAGAATAACACATGGTTTGACTTCTAGCACTCGCCTAGATGTACCAATCACTGTCCTGCTGCTATATCTTTTTTTACCTTCTTAAATATGAATTCTTAAAGAGATTTACAATAGCTAGAAAGAAATGCATGTTCTCAAATAGTTTGAGTCTAAAACTAATCTCGGGAGTTCCCTGATGGTGTAGTGGCTAAGGCTTCGGGCGCTGGTGCTGTCAGTGCTGCGGCCTGGGTTCGATTCCCAGCCAGGGAGCTACCCACATAAGAAAAATAATAAAGAAATAAATAAATAAAATAAAAATAAAACTAATCTCAAATAGGAAAGAACCACGTCTGTGGAGGTTTTAAATGTTACTGTGTTCTTATTTCAAATATATTTTTTTGAAAAACATTAAATAAGTACATGCTCACTTTAAGAAATTTTGCTATAGGAAGCAGGAAAAAATACCCACCCCCCAAATTTTACTCCCTAGAAATGGCTTTCACTGTAATGTTTTAGCTTTTATTTTTTTGTAGTCCAAAAGCAGACTTTATGATACTCCTTCTATCTAAGAAAAATAAAATTAGATAATTCCATGTCCAGAGTTGGGAAACATCATATTATAAATGCTCCTCAAATTACTGTCTTACTAGCAAAGCTCAAAAAATATGAATATATCCTTTTTGTTAGATAATATAGAATACTGATTGAAAAATGTAGGCTTTCAAAAAATGTAATATTAACACACTATCCTAATATTATAGTTTTATGTAGAGTCCCAAACAAAACTTTAAAAGTATATTTTATATTAAAGATTGTAAGTTACCATCTTGCCAACATAGGAAGGAAGCCGAGTTGTTTCATTGTAACTGTCAAATGAAATTTAGAACTTTGACTGAAAACAGTATTTTTCTCTGCCTGGCAAATTTATAATTGACCTCTTCCAGGTTTTTCTGAAGTTTTATTCCACTAACCTTTGAAAACTGACTTCCAGCCCTAAAGGTGAGAAGTTTAATTTAAAACCATGGTTCAGATGGACCTCAGCCCTTTACATCTTTAGGAAGAGAGATGTAATCACTGTATTTAATTCCCTTTATGATGAAGCATTTAGATGGCCTTGTTTATTATAAACTATGGAAAAAAAAAAGGACCATCCTTCCCCCAGGTGCAGATTGGAACTAAAGGAACTCTCATGCCGCGTGTTAAGTTAGTTGCTCAGCATTGCTACCCCTGCTAGGCTGTCCTCCAGACGTCAGGCTGGGGATTCTTCTGGGGGAGCAGTGCCTTAAGTCTTCAGAGGGTGTTTTACTAAAGTTTACCTAGTTATAAGCTACAGTTAGAGCTTAAGCATTCCACCTCCTAACCAAAAATATGTTTTTGTGCAGCAAGCGCTATTGAGAGTGTGAAGGTGATGAAGAAGTCAGCCATATGTGACTCTTGTTTGGGAAAGAAAAATAGAATGAAGCCTCATGGGGAGGAAAAGCTAGTCACATTTCCTGAGCACACCCTGTGTCCTCAGCATTATATTAATAGTACTGCTGGTGCTGATTTGTGTTCATAGGACCGTACTGCCAAACCTTTACATTGGGGCACAGAAAATTATGAAATGTGTCACTGGGGCAAACAGATAAGACTGCTGTTGTCCAGAGAAGACAGCCAAGGAGCTCTGGCTCATGTGCAGACCCCACCCAGACACCGTGCAGGTGGAGGACATCAGTATCTGGGCCCACTTGTTCTCAGGATGTGATTGGGACCCTCAGCCAGTCTGCAGTGTGGTTTGAGCCTTAAGAGTTTACAAAGTAGTTAATAACAAGCTAACTTATTATACATGAGTTAATAATAAACATACCTAGGTAGGACTTGGAAAAGGTCCTTGACATCTATAGTGTCTGGGAAAAATAAAGCCCCTATGGGCAGTAGCTCTGGTTTGGTGGTCTGTAATTCTGGAAATGCAGTAATGTAGGTGACAAGGTAACGTCCACTGAGCAAGAGAAAATAAAGTGGAAGAGCAAAAAGAATAGTCAGAGGAAGAGGGGACAATTATAGAATGGAATCAGATATAGAAACAATTTAATGGTACGTTTTAAAATATACTTTGCTAAATAAATAGGTGTTCTGAGGGTTATAATATCTTCAGACTTAGAGTCAGCATTGGTCTTACTGTGATTCTTGCTAGGAGTACAGATCTAATCCTAGATTTATTTAAGGTTTTCATTCCTAAACTCATGTATTCAGTAGGTTTGGTCATTTCTAGAATGTAAATTAAATATCCCTTATGAAAATTATAATTGTATTCTGAAAGAACACTGCATCTGATTTCTAATTAGTAGTTATTTTTCAGTGCAGTGATCCCAAATGAGTTGCTCTTTTCCAAAGTACAAATAGTAGAGACGTATTTCAGTATGCGGCAGTAATTCCTAAAGTGAAATACCCTTGGATTTTTATTGCCCAGTAAAGCTCAGTGGAACCTAGTCACGAGTAGAATTTATACTCAGTTATGAAGTTCAAACTGGGTATTAGCGCATGGATTTTAAGAGAATAGAAATTCATTTATGTTGTTAAAATATTGTAAATAAGTATCCTCATACTTTATGCATATGTCTGTTCCTATAGACAGCAAATGAGCATGGTTCATATAACCAAAACATTGTATTAAAAATGGGATATGGTTATAGTTTAATGCCAGACCTCACCCCAAATCTCTTAAGAGTCAATCATACCTAGCACAAGAGGTACTTAATCCCAAATTCTCGATATGAAACAAGGGCAGAATTTAAAAACAGGACTGATGTCATACCATGATGGTGCTTTAAGATAACTGGGTAATACAAGTAGGTATCATTAAGAATATATCTAGCATTTCTGCTGGGGTATTATCTCTGTGATTAATGAGTTATTGCTTTCTGGTGTTTTAAAAAGCAGTTATCAAATTGTAAAATCAAAAATTTTGACAATTTTTGTATTTTAAGTGCATCTCTTGCTAGAATGAATCAGTGAACTTCTTTTAGAATTCCCTTAAGAGCCAATTATTATTCATCTGGTTATATAAAGTCATTTCAAATTCTGTAGCATAACTGACTATCTCAAGTTCATAAATCAAGTATCTTTCATTATAATAAAATTTCCATAGTGATAAGTTAGGTTCTCAAGTAACTGAATATTACAGTCCTTCTTAAATTTAAGGTAGTGATGATAATCACAAGTGCTATACTAATCATCACTACTGTGACCTTATTCTAAGTCCATAAAGCATAGTTAGGAATCCTTCATAGATACAGTCTTTAAAACAGATGAGTTAAAATCCAACTAACTATGAAAAATGACTTTCCATTTTTTGTCTGTCAGATTGTGATGATTTTCCTGCTTTTTATGTTTAAATTCTTACTTCTGTTTGTCAGTACCCTGGTGAGATAGCAAGTAATCATGTTGAAGTTGGTATTAAGACCAAAATGATAATGCTTTTCTTAGTGGGGGAACCCTCAGACTACTCTCAGCCCAGTGAGGGGATAAAGAGATGGCTCATTCCCATCCTGTTTTGTTCACAAACGGTGTTGCTCAAATTTAGGTGACTGGCTACTAGGGAAATAAATGAATATGGAATTGAGGATGGAACAAAGAATTCAATGCTTTACAATAAATGGACTGTATTTGAGAGTTCAAGAGAGGATTGGAGAAAATAACTGAGTATGTAAAAAAATGGTAAGTTTCTGATTGTTCAGTTGAAGGCAAGTGGCTGGCTCGATGAAATGACATAATTGTTTTCATCTGGGACCCCGATTATCTTAGCCTCTGTCTCAGAACTGAGAAATAAGCAGAGTTTATCAGAAAGGATTTGCATTGCTGGTATCTTGTGTGTGTGCATGATGTATAGTACACACAGCTCTCCGTACTGATCCTTCACCAGGTGTATTATTTACTTTGCCTTCCAGGTGTCCGAAAATATGGTAAAGATTTTCAAGCTATTGCAGATGTAATTGGCAACAAGACTGTTGGCCAAGTGAAGAACTTCTTTGTAAACTACAGGCGTCGGTTTAACTTAGAGGAGGTATTGCAGGAGTGGGAAGCAGAACAAGGAACCCAGGCTTCTAATGGTGATGCTTCTACTTTAGGGGAGGAGACAAAAAGTGCCTCTAATGTGCCGTCAGGGAAGAGCACTGATGAAGAAGAGGAGGTGTGTTTGTGTCTGGAATTTGAGCTAATATGAGTCGAGGAATCACCATTCTGTGTGGTGTTCTATAAGGTTAACCTGTCAGAGGACTAGCTAAATGAGCATGAAAGGCTGACAATACACTCACTCAGTGGTGCATCTCTCGTGACTCTAAGTCATAATGACATGCTAAGTTCTGATCCTAGAAGAATGGAGAGTGTATTGTTCTTTCATAGTCTTATTTTTATTCCCAGTGTTAAGCTATTTACTAATAAAGATGCCTGTTTGGTAGCTTCGTTGCTTTTTCGGTTTTTGGTTTTTTGTTTTGTTTTGTTTAAAATAAAAGAAGCTTGTGCTTCCAAAAATTACTGGTGTTATGTTTTTGTTTTGTTTTGATTTGTTTTTCCTGTGACAGCCCAAACTATATTGTGTTATGTTCATTAGGAACTGGCATCTCACACGTATTTTTGTTTCCTCACCTCTAGGCACAGACCCCACAGGCTCCTCGGACTCTGGGTCCATCACCTCCTGCCCCATCATCCACTCCAACACCAACAGCCCCCATGGCCACTCTGAACCAGCCCCCACCACTTCTCCGCCCCACGCTGCCGGCTGCCCCCGCTCTCCACCGGCAGCCGCCTCCACTCCAGCAGCAGGCCCGGTTCATCCAGCCCCGGCCCACGTTAAACCAGCCCCCACCACCTCTCATCCGCCCTGCTAACTCTATGCCGCCCCGCCTAAACCCAAGGCCGGTGCTGTCCGCGGCTGGTGGGCAGCAGCCGCCGTCCCTCATCGGAATTCAGACAGAGTCACAGTCCTCACTGCACTAGAAGTCAGCCGGGCAGAACTGCAGTAACTTCTCACCCCCCATTACACAGTGCGCATCTGAGCGATGCGGAAAGGAAAGACGAAGCCTTCCCGGGCACGGAGGCTGCGCGCCGGGGCTGCGGCAGTGGGCTGGCATCGAGTGGGTGCCTAAGAAACTTTAGTTCACGCGACTGAGATGTCATACGACAGAAAGCCTGCAGTTGGCCTTTCTAGAGTATACGTTCAGCGACAAGATCTCATAAAAGGAAAAAAAAAAGATTTAAGTATTCTATATACCAAGGGTTTTTTTGTTTTGTTTTTACTGTATTTATTTTATTGAGATTCTGTCTATTCCTGCCTCTTCATAGTCAAGGCTCTTAGTACAGGAATGTTGACGTAGGAATTGTGAAAACTCCTTAAATTTCTTAAGTTAAGGATGTTTGACTTTTTCTTTTTTCTTTAATTTAATTTTAACATTTTCCTATGTTAGGAGTGCAAGATGAAATAACCTGCATTTCAGATTTTGACATATTTTCATTTAATACATATTTAAGAAATTATAGTTGCATATCCCTTTTCTCAAAAAAATCTTGCTTTTTTTCTAAAGGAATGTTAATATATTCCTTTCAAAGAAAGCAATTTAATCAATTGCAAAGCAATTATATGAAACCACAAAGAATGTACTGAACCTACTAACTGTTTAACATACAGTTTAGGGTCCTAGTGCAAAGTCCTTGCTTAAAGGTCATTGACCCATCATCTATCAGTAATGAGAGGACCGGAATAATAATTTTACATATGAATGAGGACTTAATTTGTTAAAATACAATGTCTTTAAGTTCCTTGAAAATGGAGTTAATTTTGATTTTTTTTTTTTTTTGTACATTTCTAAATGCTATTTGCTTTTAACTAGTAGTTACCTACTTTTGGAACTTTAGAAGACACTTATATTTTGTCAGTTATGTGGAAATAGTGGTTATGGAAGCATTTATTTACAATACCCTTTTTGTGTTTAGGTTCTGAACTTAAAATTGCCCTCATACTTACTAAAATTATCTGCATTTAATATAAAGGACGATTTCTTGATAAATCTGTTGTACTATTTGGGTACATTTGTGTATTCCTTGTAGCCAACCTGTATGGCTGGGTTTGGTTTAGGGTTAAATCATCAACATTATTTTATAAAATAAGTTTGAGAATTTGTTCTGTGTTATCTAAAGATGTATCAGTATATTGTCACAATTGTGCGGTTAAAAAGCTGAGACCCCTTTTTATAAAGAAACAAACATTTCAAGTCTTCTTAATTCAGCACATAATCATTAAGCACCTACAAAGAATATTTTACAAGTGATAGTATTTCAACAGTGTGTTACTAATATTTTTGATACAATGATTTCATATTGGAATCATGACCTGTGTAGAGGGACAGATCACTTTGATTGCTACTCTAGTGGGACTTGAGGCTGAACGTTTGCACATTCACATTCTCGTCACATTCAGACCTTCACAAAATAGTCAACATATAAGTACATGTTCTGAGATGTCATCTGGTCCCCAAATTATTGGGAAAATAGTCCCTACCATTGGTCCTAAAGCCTTAAAGAGCTATGGACTTAAATCCATTGATTAGTTTTAATTTTGACGTTTAGACCACTTCTCTCCACTGGACTTTCAATTCTGGCATAATCTAAAACTTCTTCCACGATGTGTCTGTCATTCTCATTGGATCAACTTAAATAGTTCCTGCCCCTGTATTGTAACCAGATAAAAATCTGATTTAAAATACTTAATATTCAAGAATTTATACTTATTTTTACTTTAAAATCATGGAGGACAGTTATATCTTAAAATATCTAAAGAATTTTTTAAAGTACTTAGATTGTCTTGCATATGTGCATACTATACAGCTTTTATTGTCTTGTCTCTTGTCGGTAGATCTTCAGTATACAGTATGTGGGATACGTCAGTCAAGTTGGTCAGCACTGGCATCTGACCAGCTGTTCAGTACATTGTGATTCATTTAAAATCTGTTCTATTCCAGCCATGGGCCGAGGTGCTGTATCTGAGGGATGTGCTGTAATTTGATTTACGTACACTAGAGCACACAATTAGGAAAATCTTAGCTTCATTAGTAATATGACACATGTATATAGTGAGATGTCTTTATCGTGTGCTTTGCATATTTTGTAAATATTTTGCACGTCATTATTTTTCTTTCTTGTTTAAGCAGTGTTTGGCCTGGAAGAGTGATATGCTTGCTGCTTAATCAAAGGATTAAAGAGTTAAAGATGTCTATGTCTTCTATTTTTATATAATTCCATGTTGTATGAGGAATTTAGGACCTCTTCACTGTGAAATTCTAAATACTGATTTTTTTATAAAAAAGCAAAACCTAGAAATGTTTTAATGACCATTTCATTAATTTCAAGGTTATCATTTTTAAAAACTCTACACCCAAGTATTTTTTTCATTACATAACAAAATAAATCACACTGTTGATATATCTGGTAATATTAATGAAAAAATTTTTTTCTATTATTTAATTGCAGTGTAGTATGGATGGAGGGAAAGGCAAGTTATGCAAAACTTAATGATCTTACAGCTTGAGTCGATTATAATGTAAAATAAAGATAAAAGAATGTAAAATTTTGTTTTAATAATAGGTGTACATTTTTTTAGGAGTGGGTGTAGGAAACATGCAAAAAAATGTAACTCATGATTTTCAAAAAGATTAAGAACATTGCAAGTACTTTGGTTACAGTACCAAGTTTAGCTGTTAAATATGTTGTATTTTAATGTTTCTTCTTGCTATCAAAAGAATGTTACCTGTAAATATTAATAACTGCTAATTACTTAATACTAGAGCATCAGGGTCTCCTCAAAAAGAATAATAATCTGACTTAGAACTCCAGGCATGATCTACCTTTGTGGTTCCCCATAATGAATGATGAATACATTCTGATTATAGGAAACATAAGTCATCATGTCTATAACTTAGACATTCATTATAGATATTCATAAGAAAATAACAAAATAAGTGGATATGGAAAGAAATCCAAGAATCAAGTTTGAGAAACCATGCTGCATTATAAAATGTTTATAAGAAACTGCCTCTTTTTCTGATAACATTTATGGGACTACATAAACTGCTTTCTCGTAGAAAAAAGGTCACATAAAACTCCTCCCAATTTAAATCTTCAGCATAACTTCACTGCCTTGGCGAAGGACTGTTCAATAAATTTTAGTAACAACAGCGTTTGGGAATAAAACATCAAAAGAATGTTCCCAACAGTTTGAGTTTGTCTAAAAGGCCAGATGGCCTCACCTTTCTCTGCTCTCTCAGAAGTCCTGTATACTTAAGGGAGACACAATGAAGACCAGAAGTTTGGATTGGATTGGGATGTTTGCAAATTGTCAATACCCGATTTAAAGTAGACTATTGTCTATTGATAAGGGTCTTTACAATGCAGTAACTTAAACTTTAGAATCCTAAAGCTGGAATTTGGGTAAGCAGAGTGTCTAAGGAAAAGATACTGGAAATGTAAAGGAGAGGACTAGAAGCTGTCCTTACAATGTAAATAGCATAAAGGTTAATCTCCCAAGATGTGTATTTTTCAGGATTATTTTAAGAAAGTTTAAATTTTCACTTGGCACTATTTGATCTTACTTTTACATAAAGGTACCATTACCAATAACTTAAAAAGATCCTGAATAATACCTCAATACAAAGAGTCTCTTGAGGTACCTAGTTTACCGCCCAGAACAGCTTTTATAAATTGGCAGTATTTGGCTTCAAGAGGCTTTAATTCCCATGCTGTGTCCTTTCCAAAAGGGAGTTTGGAAACAATCAGAATTGAGGCGATCCAAGATGGCGGAGTAGGTAAACACTGTGCCTTTTTTGTTCAATGAACGCATTAAAATTACAACTAAATTATTGAACAACCACCATGGAGAACCATCTGAAGTGTAGCTGAACAGAAGCATTATACCTAAGGATACAGAGAAGAGGCAGGCACAATGAAACCAGTAGGAGGGACACAGACACAAAGGAGCCAAACCTCCGGTGGCGGTAGAGGATCAGATATCTCAGACCTGGAGGTTCCCCCCAGGGGAGTGATGGACCCCAGCCTAGAGCACTGGTACTGGGATGAGGAGCCCCATAACATCTAACTAAAAAAGTGGGGGCTCTGACCATCCAGTTGGGCTGGAAGGCTCAGGGAAACCCAGAAGTCCATGTAAAGTGCCCACACAAACTCAGTCACTTGCGGGTACCCACCTTGGGCTCCGGCCGAGGGACAGTGATTCCGGGGGTGTTGGAGTGAGGGCTGAAGGACTGTCACCATTTTTCCTAGGTGCATCTTCCTCCCATGCAGTTGACTGGTGGGCGCCATCTTTCCTGGGTTTTACCAGCCCTCACAGGGCCAAATCTGAACCTGATTGGTCTGGCGAGCTCTGACCGGTGGGCGCCATCTTTCCTGTGTTGTGCCCGCCTCCCACACAGCCAAATCTGAACCTGATTGGTCTGGCAAGCTCCGACTCGTGGGCACCATCTTTCCTGTGTTGCACCCGCCCCCCCCCCCACGCAGCCAAATCTGAACCTGATTGGTCTGTTGAACTTTACTCACTCCACCCTGCTAACGCCCTGGAACCCCATCTCACCCAACTCGGCCAACACTAGAGGCACTTTCTCTGGTGAGCAGCCAGCCCCACTTACATTGCAATCTTCCTCGGAAAACTAAGTCCCCAGCCGCCAGGCCAATGGCTACCGGCATTGGTGTGCTCTGAGACTTTTGCTGAGTAGCTCCAGGCACAGCACTGGCATCAAACCAGAATCTATAGGAGCACCTAGTGCAGGTGATCAGGTAGACAGTGCCAGGGCCCCACAGGGCACCTACTACATAAGGCTATCCAGCAATACTGGGAGACATAGCAGATCTACCTAATACATAGAAACAAATATAGACAGGTAGCCAAAATGAGGAAACGAAAAACTGCATCTCAAAAGAATAGCAGAAAATTCCAGAAGAACTAAACAAGATGGAGGCAAGCAACCAATCAGATAGAGAGCTCAAAATGATGATTTTTAAGGATGCTCAAGGAACTTAGTGAAAACTTCAACAAAGAGATAGCAAGCATGAAAAAGGAGATAGAAACCATAGAAAAGGACCAATCAGAAATGAAGACTACTATAACTGAAACTCAGAATGTAACAGAAGGAATCACCAGCAGACTAGAGGATTGAATCAGCCAACTGGAGGACAAGGTAGAAGAAAACATCCAGTCAGAACAGCAAAAAGAAAAAGTCCAAAAAAATGAAGATAGTTTAAAGGGCCTCTGGGACAACATCAAGCGCAACAACATAAACATCATAGGAGTACCAGAGAGAGAAGAGAGAAAGCAAGGAATTGAGAACCTATTTGAAGAAATCATGACTGAAAATTTCCCTAATCTGATGAAGGAAACAGACACACAAATCCAGGAAGCACAGAGAGTCCCAAGCAAGATAAACCCAAATAGGCCCACACCAAGACACATTATAATTAAAATGGCAAAGGTTAAAGACAAAGAGAGATTACTAAAAGAAGCAAGAGAAAAGCAATTAGTTACTTACAAGGGAGCTCTCATAAGATTGTCAGTTGATTTCTCAACAGAAGCTTTGCATGCCAGAACGGAGTGGCAAAAGATATTCAATGTGATGAAAAGCAAGGTCCTACAAGCAAGATTGCTGTACCCAGCAAGGCTGTCATTCAAAATCAGAGGACAAATAATAAAGAGCTTCTTAGAGAAGAAAAAGCTAAAGGAGTTCATCACCACCAAATGAGTATTACAAAAAATGTTAGAGGGACTGCTTTAAGATGTGTGTGTTGTGCAATAGGTACACATCAACAATTACCTTCAATTTCAATGGATTAAAAGCTCAGATCAAAAGACATGAAGGGTATTGCGCCGAGTGGCGTGTCAGACAGAGGAAGACAGATGCAAGTTGACTTTGCTTATAGGTGAAATCCAAAGAAGAAAATAACCAAGTGGGACAGGAACAGATCCATAGATACAGAAAACATGTGGTTTGTTGCCAAATGGGAGAAGTGTTGGGGGAGGGGTGAAGTAAGGGGAGGAGACGGGGAAGTTCAGTCTGGTGGTTACAAAGTAATAGTTACGGGGGTATAGGATATAACGTGGGAATATAGTCAGTAATGTTGAAATAACTATGGATCGCATCAGATGGGTACTAGATTTGTTGGGTTGATGGGCAGAGGGTGGGAGGAAAGAAATCAAGAAGTACCAATTCATAGTCACAGAATAATCACAGGGATGCAAAGTGCAGCATGGGGCACAGTCAATGACATCGTAAGAACTACATATGGTGTCAGATGGGAACCAGATGTATTGGAATAAGGATTTTGTAAGTTATATAAGAGACCAATATAATATTGTATGTCAAATGTAATTGAAAAATAAAAATAAATGAGAAAAAATTCATACTAAACCGACCATCTAAAAACAATAAATTTGTAATTTCAGTAATGTATCGGGGGAAAAAAGAATTCTTCCAGGGCTCATCACTTGACTTACGTATGAGGGCTGTCTGGAAGGTATCCAGCCATGTAATAAGAAAAGTAGAGGCATTGATGGCTGGATTTTTTTCTGGACAGCCCTCGTGTACAAGAGTTTTCTACCATGATGATTCTTCCAGCTCCACTGAGCAAGTTACTTCACCTCTCCATACCTCAGTTTTTCTTCCCTACCAAATCTTATTGAAATGACAAGAAATTAAAAAAAATAAATAACAATAATCCTTGGTTCTGGGAAGCTGAGGGAGGTGCCACCAGCAGATATAGACAGATTTATGACAAAATTTCACATACTTGGACACCTTCTCGTCTCTTTAAAGGCAAACAAAATCAACTTTCTCAGAAGGATCCCATAATAACCTCGCATTAGAGACGGAGCTATGGAGCAGCCCCCAAGAATTCTTGCTTTCTGGTATTCATGCCCTTGTGTGTGGGCTGGACTTAGTGACTTGCCTGGAACCAAGAGGAGCAAAGGCGATGCAAAGTTACATCTGTAGTTAGGTTAAAAGACTGTGATTTCTGTTGTGTTGTTAAACTCCCTATTGCCTTCTTGGCTTGCATGCCTTCATGAAGCAAGCTGCCGTATTGGAGAAGCCCACTTGGCGAGGGTCTGAGGCCAGCCCCGGCCAACAACCAGCAAAGAACTGGGGCCCTCAGAATAGCAACCTGTTAAGAACTGAACCCTGCCAACAAATTATGCACTTGGAAATGGATCCTTCCGCAGCTGGGCCTTGTGACAATTAGAGCCCAGCCACCATCTTGATTACAGCTGGTGAGAGACCATGTGGTAGCGAACTCAGGTAAGCATGCTCCGATTTCTTACCACCATAGAAACTAAAATAATGAGTGTTGTTTTGCGCTGCTAAGTTTTGCAGATGATTTGTTATGCAAAATAGAAAACTAACACAATAGATAATATATACCATCTATATACCATCTTAAAAAAAAACTTCAGTGACTACATTAATGTTGGACAAAGCTTTCAAAGCAAAGAATATTATCAAAGATAAAGATAGTCATTCAATAATGATAAAAGTGCCAGTTCAAGAGGATTCCTGAGAGAACTGCAAGAAGAAATAGGCAAACCTGCCATTAAAGTAAGTGATTTTAATACTCATCTCTCAATAGTTGATAGAACATGAAAAACAAAAATAAATAAGCATATATTCAGCTACATTTACCTAATCGAAAATTATAGATCATTTCACCCAACAACAGCAGAATAAAGGTCTCCAGTTAGACCATATTCTGTGCCATAAACAAGTTTCAATAAATGGAAAAGGATTCAAATCATCCAGATATATTCTCTGAGTACAACAGGATTACAAATCAGCAACAGAAATCTGGAAAATTCCCAAATATTTGGAAATTAAACAACACATTTCTAAATATGCTATGGGTCAGAAAATAAATTACAAGAGTAGAACATATTTTGAACTGAATGTAAGTGAAAACAGTGTATAAAAACTGTTGGATGCAGCAAAGCTATGCTTAGAAGGAAATTGATAGCTTTAAACATTTATATTAGTAAGAAAGATCTAAAAGCTAGAAAGAAAAAAGTAAACCCAACAAAGTAAGCAGAAGAGAGGAAATAAAGATTATAGTTGAAATAAATGAAAAAGATAATGAAAACAATAGAGAAAAATCCCTGAAGCCAGTAAGTAGTTGCCTCTTGAAAAGATCAACAAAACTGAGATCTTGTTTGAAAATCTGTTAGATTAAAAAAATAAAGTGTGTAAGTTATTAAAATCTAGACTGGAAGACGGGTCACCATTACATAACCTACAGAAAAGAAAAGAATTTGCAAAGGAATGTTATGAACACTCTATGTCAACAAATTTGTTGACATGTTTATAAAGTGGACATGTTTATAAAGTGGACAAATTCTTACCAAAGCTGTCTCAAAAAGAGAAAATCTAAAGAAATTGAATTTGTAACTTAAAATTTTCATACACAGACAAGCCCTGAGCCAGATAGCTTTACTGGTGAAAATTCTTTAAAACCATTAAATAATACCAAGCCTATACAAACTTTCAGAAAATACAGGAGGAAAGAACATTTCCCTACTCATTTTATAAGAACATTATTACTCTGATTCAAAGCCAAATGAAAATAAAATTTCAGACTAATATCCTTCACGAACAGAGATGCAAAGTCCTTAACAAAATATTAGCAAATAAAATTCAGCAGCATCAAAAAAGGATTGCCCAACACAACCCAGTGGTGTTTACCCTGGGAATGTAAGTTTGGTTTAGCATTAAAAATCAGTTAATGTAACATCAGAGGTTTCTTAACCTCACCACGATTGACATTTTGGGCTCGATAATTCCGTATTGTTTATTGTCGGATGTATAGCAGATACCAGTACCACTCTCTTTCCCACCTCCAGTTTGCCAATCAAAAATGTCTCCAGCCATTAGCAAGTGTCCCCCACAGAGCAAAACCACCCCTAGTTGAGAATCAATTGAAAGTATCATATTAATAAAATAAAATGAAGAGATTATGTGATCATGTCAATAGACACAGAAAAGACATTTGACAAAATCTAACACCGATTCATGATGAAAACTAGAAATAAAAAGGAACTTCCTCAATCTGATAAAAGGCATCCACAAGAAGCCTATAAATAATGTTACACTTAACTGAATACTTAGAATTGAAATCAAGGAAGGGACATCTGCTCTCATTCCATCTATTCAACATTTTACTGGAGACTCTAACCAATGCAATAAGGAAAGAAAAAGACAGATTGGAAAGCAAAAACAAAAATTGTCTTAATTTGTATATGGCATGATGTTGCATGTAAAAAAAAATACTAATAAACTAAAAACCAACTATAATAATATTAAGTGAGTTTAAGAAGGTCACGGGATACCAGGTCAATATAAAATCTATTGTATTTTTATGTAGTAGCAATGAATGATCTGAAAATAGAATTAAGAAAACAATTTTATTCACAATAGTATCAAAGAGAATAAAATTTCAGAATACAGTTAACAAAAATCCTCAAGACTTGTGTGTATTGAAATTTATAAAGTAATTACATAGACAAATTAAAGTAAACCTAAATAAATAGAGGGATATACCATGTTCACTGATTGGAAGACAATATTGTTAGGATGGCAGTTTTTCTCAAATTGATTTATGGATTCAATCCAGTCCCTATCAAAATCTTAGCAGACTTGTTTTGTGCAAATTGACAAGTTAATTCCAAAATGTATATGGTAATGCAAAGGACCTAGACCAGGAGCCAACAAATTTCTCCTATAAATGGCCAGACAGTAAATATTTTAGTCTTTGCAATCCACCGAATCTCTGTTGCAACTATTCATCTTTACCAATGTAGTTCAGAAACAGCCAGAAAATCCATAAATGAACAGGCATGGCTATATGTCAATAAAACTTTATTTACAAAAACAAGCACCAACTTGAAACTTATATTAGCCAAAAGGTTTTGCAAAAGAAAAACAAAATTGGGTGACTTACACTAACTGATTTAAGGGTTGTAAAGCTGCAGTAATGAAGGCAGCATGATATTAGTATAAGGATGGACATATAGGTCAGTGGAACAGAATAAATAGTCCAGAAATACACTCACACATGTATGGTCAATTGATTTTCAATGAAGGTGACAAGGTAATTCAAGAGCAGAAAGGGCAGGATACCTGTATTTAAAAAAATCTTTATTTCATATCATGTGCAAAAATTAACTTGGATCATAGGCCTAGATGTCAGAACTAAAACTATAAACTTCTAGCAGAAAATAGGGAAAACATATGTCACCAAAAGCATGATCCATAATAGAAAAAAATTGATAAATTGGATTTCGTCAAAATTCAAAGAAATCTCTTCAAAAGATGCAACTAAGACAATAAAAAGGCAAGTCATTGACCAGGAGGAAATATTTGCTAAACATGTGTTTGATAAAAGATTTGTATCCAAAATATATAATGAATTTGTAGAACTCAATAATGACTCTTACAAGTCAATAATAAGAGGACAAAAAATATTAAATAGGCAGAAGATTTGGATAGACATTTGCCAAAGAAGATATGCAAATGGCAAATGAGTGTGTGGAAAGATGTCACATCATTAGTCATAAGGGAGATGCAAAGTATTAATAAAACCACAACGAAGTATCTACAACACCCACTAGAATGACTAACGTTAAAAAGACTAACAATACCAGCTGTTGTCAGAGATGTGAAGAAACTAGAACCCTCGCATATGTCTGGTAGAAATGTAATGTGATACAGTGGTGGAGCCACTTTGGAAAACTGACCAGTTTGAACAGATGAAAGGTACATGTCCAGTAAGACCTGGTAGTTTCACTCCTACCTATCTACCTAAAGAGGAGTGAAAATGGTTGTCCACACAAAGACTCGTATTCCTATGGTCATAGCAGCATCATTTATAATAACCCCCAACTGGAACTACTCCAGATGTCTATTAGCTGGTCAATAGACACAAAATGTGGTGTATTCATACAACAGTTTATTATGCAGCAATAAAAAGGAACGAAACATGATACATGCAACATAATGGATGAACCTCAAAAACGTTATGCTCATTGACCCGGAAGCCTACCTGTTTATTTATATACATTTTTCAGAAAATGCGAAACTATAGAAACAGAAAGCAGATCCTCTCTTGCCTAAGTTCAGGGCTGGGAGTGAGGGATTGGTGACAAAAAGACAGAAGAGGTGACGGATTTGTTTTAACATTTCATTGTGATTGCTGTTGCGTAACTGTTACATTTACGAGAATTCACTGATCAGTGAATTTTATGGTATTGAAAGTATAACAGTAAAGTTGGTTAAAAAAGGGAAAAGAGAAAGTATGAAAGAACAGTTACGTGCAGCGGGTCCAGCAGCCCCAGATGGGGTACCATAATGAGGCCCTCATTGTGCTGACAGAAGACCACATGGCAATTTTCAGGATAGAGGGTCAAGGTCATAGAATACTGAGGTGTGGTTGGAGTTGAAGACATTTGAACTTCACTTGTCAGTTGTTTTTTCCCCAGGCTAAGCCCTTTCTAAGCTTACGCCTTTCCTTCTGTCCTGTTTTCTGTGCAATGGAAGATGTGGCTAACCAGGGTTACAAGAGCATTGTTTAAAAGTTCTCCATGTAGAGTAGGCACCATTCTCAAAAAGGAGAAATACCAAATAAATGGTCTTCTTTGTTACCAACTTTCTACAAAGTCTAACGAAACCAAATTGTGCCAATCAATTCATATTTCATGGTTCCTGAGGCTAAATAAGAACCTTAAAAATCTACATTTTAATGCCTTATAGTGACTATACAGAATTAACATGTTAAAATGTTTCCCAAGCACTGATGGAAATTGTTTATGGGACTCTTATCAAAGGAACTGTCAAAATGGACAGACTCCATGTTTAGCCAAGTGGTACAAATGAAGACGGCAGGTCTAATTTTAAAATAATAAAAAATCTCATCTCTCCAACATAAAGGCAGACTATCAAACAAACCACGAGCAGAGAATGGGAGACTTGTGCATTTTGATTGGGAGCCCCCTGGAACCAATATAGACTATATGGCCACAGATACAGTATAGGTCTGCTCTTTTTTTTTTCAAATTAATGCTGAGCCTACTACACACAATAGATGAGAATAGAGTGAAGTTAAGTCTGACAAAAGAAACATGGTCTTTCTTGAGCACCTAAGCTAAAAGAGCAGATGATGGGTGCTCGTATATAGGAGATGTATGTCCATACCAAAACCTGCGCACAAATGTTTATAGCAGCTTTATTTATAATTTTTAAAAATTGCATCAGTCCTGGGAGAAGCCCCTGCCCCCGCACTCCCTGCCTCTCTTCTTGTGATGGTCACCACACTAACAGGCAGAGCCCGGGTAAGGGTTATTTGATGAAAGCAAAGGGACCACGTATCATTGGGTCAAGAAATTAAATGCAGAAAACTCATGAACATTCACTCGTTTATTACTCAATGCAGGACCTACTTAGTGAGCAAGTGAGCATTCTAAGTGCTCAGGACCCTGAGGTTTTGCTTTTTGCCTGAGAGGGTTTGCTGCTGTGTCACATTTTCCATTACGGGCAAAGACTTTCCATTGTAACTTGCAGTGGAAGTTAGAGGTGCAATCTAACGCCCAAGGAGAGGGTTTTTCCTCTTTGATCTCACTGATTTTTAGGTGATGGAAGATATGACCTTTTACCCTGCTCAAACGAACCCACTACACTGATGAGTCTTGTCACAGAAGGGCAGCCTGAGGAAGAGAATGCATCCATCTGCTATTCCAGTAGGTGGCACTCTCCTCTCATCAGCACCGTCTCCGGTGACAGCCAAGGCTGCCATCTCTTATGCTTTTAATTTAACCAGTTCATTAAACAGCTAAACACCATGTCTTCCTAAAGTCAGGGGGTGATCTTAGGGTGCGTAGAAGAAACAGATTAAATTTTATCCTTTTCCCTCTATTTAAAAACTTGTGTATAGTCCAAACCCTGCCCTTATTTTTGTAAATTTAGTTTCAAGACTGGGTTCTGTTTATACATTGGAAATATTTTGAGAACACTAAAAGGAATAAAATGTGTCTGCTTGTTAAATTTGTGTTGTTTAAATCCACACCAACCACGTTTTTGAGAGCAGGGTTGGCTAAGAGCACCAGAACCAGACTTCACGGGTTCAAATCCCACCTCTCCCAAACTAAGAATTTTGCAACTTGGGATAAATTGATCATGAGATGAGTTTTATCATCTATAAAAAAAAAAAAATAGGGCTGATGATTAAAAGGGTTAATATGGATAAAGCACTGAGCACAGTACCTGGTGTGTAAGACGTCATTTGTAAGTATTTAATGTTTATTTTATATGCACATTTATGTTCTGTCCTGATCCATCTTTAAGATTTTTGGGGAAAAGGATCATGTCTCCCCCATCAGACTAGGCTAAGTCCCAGGGTCTGTTTTCTCTATTATTCCAGACACTCGGTCCAGACTTCTGTGACTTACAAGGGGAGGGAAACTGGGAAAATATTCTTGACTTCCAACTAGTAAACCATCTAAAATTCCTTTACCTTTCCACTTAGACTCCTAGCCCTAGAATCACGTGATCCCCACCTCCCACCACTATGATTCACTGTCTATCCCAGCATCTGATTCCATCATATTTAAAATTTGGATATCATTTTTGGAACAAATTAACTGCTTTGTTTAGTTGATGGGGAAGATAGGTGGAGAGAGACAAGTGAATCACAGTCAGGGACAGCACCAAGGGCCCTGAGCCTATCTGCATATGTGCATACTAGACTTTCCTGTTTCTAGTCAATGCAAGGACAAAACATATTGCTGTAGTATGCTGGGGGGCAGGGGTGGGTAGTAAGAAGAGAGCAGGAAGTAGGTAACCATGAGAGACGTTGTACTGTGTGGGAGAACAGGGAGAGGTACTAAGGTTCCTGGAGCACCTGCTCTAACAGGAGAACAGAATGTCATCTCATTTAATTCTCACAAGATTGTGAGGGGGACCTGGTGTGCCAGAGTGATGCCCACAAGCCCCATTTCAGCATGGAGTGGTTAATCTGGCTCACCAACCAAAAGTTGGAATCTGGATTTCCAGCTCTTGTTGAAAAATAAGAGACCAGATAAGGAAGGACAGGCTGGCATGCGTCCTAGCTGCTCCCAGAGACCCACACTTGCTCTTCAGTGCACCAGTGTCCCTCCCTGTCTCCATGACAGCAACCTCTCCCTCCCTCCTGTATGCTTTCTGCCTGGCTCCTATGCATATCTGAGTTGTGCACATCCTTATTCTGCCCTTTTACTGATGAGTAATTGAAACTCAAGGTTGTTAAGCAACTTTCCCACGGTTGCCAAACTGAAAGTGAAGGAGCTAGAACTGAAATTCTGGACCATTTCATTCCAAAGTCCATACCCTTTATGAAGCATCAGTCTTTACAAAGGAAATGTATATACAGTACAAACATCATACAGACCATATGCTCATGGAAGTACTGTAAGAAAGAGCCCTACATTTAGGAGCCTGGAGACCTGCCTCCAAGTTGTATCTGTAGCACCCGCTGAGCATCTAGCTTTCAGTGCATCACTTCATGTCACTTCTCTGGGCCTCAGCTCATCTGTAAAATGGGGATGACCAGGCCTACTTCACAAGGTTGCCTTGAAGAGAGAAAGAGATGTCTGGGAAGCCTTTGGTAAAAGAGCAAGCTCTGAATTCTAAGTGAATGTGAGGCCAGAAGCAAGGAGGAGGCCTGGAGAGTTGGTACTACTGTGTAGCATTCACAGTGCTGTGTGTAGTGCTGTTTGTTCTGCTCACCATGGAGGTGCTGTATTCATAGTACTGTGTGTAGTACTGTTTGTACTGCTCACTGTGGAGGTGCTGTAGTCATAGTACTGTGTGTAGTGCTGTTTGTACTGCTCACCGCGGAGGTGCTGTATTCATAGTACTGTGTGTAGTACTGTTTGTACTGCTCACCGCGGAGGTGCTGTATTCATAGTACTGTGTGTAGTACTGTTTGCACTGCTCACTGTGGAGGTGAGCATTCGTAGTACTGTGTGTAGTACTGTTTGCACTGCTCACTGTGGAAGTGCAGCATTCGTAGTACTGTGTGTAGTGCTGTTTGCACTGCTCACTGTGGAGGTGCAGCATTCGTAGTACTGTGTATAGTGCTGTT